>CM034606.1:121065-156065 GCA_020091685.1 Lutjanus erythropterus
GTGTCTCTCTGTGTGTCTCTCTGTGTGTCTGTCTGTGTGTGTCTCTCAGCTGCCGTACGAGCTGCAGGACATGCTGAATAAACACATGAAGAGCAGCCTGCCAGAGAGAGGCCCCGCCCCCGGCTCTCAGGACCCGGACACGCTCAGTTTGACTCCCGCCGACGTCGTCCCAACGTCTGTCATCGCCCGCGTCCTGGAAAAACCGGAGCCGCTGGTCCTGAACTCCGCCCAGTCCAGCAGCTGCGGTCGGCCTGTTGCCGAGGACGTCTTTGTGCATGTGGACATGACGGGCCCCGCGGGCGCTGAGGGCCGTGGCGGCCGGGAGAACGGCAGTGGTCAGGAGGAGGCGCAGCAAAACGGCTCCTGCCGCAGTCAGAGCAGTCTGGACGGGCAGTCGGGCGGCGAGGAGGGGGGCGGAGCTCCGTCTTTTGAAAAGCTTAACCCGTACCCGGCGCCACCGCCGCCTCACCCGCTGTACCCAGGCCGCAAGGTCATCGAGTTCTCATCTGATGACAAAGTGAAGATCCCCAAAAACTCACCGCTCCCCAACTGCACATACGCCACGCGGCAGGCCATCTCCCTGAGCCTCGTCCAGAACGACGATGAGCGCCTGGCCCCTGGCAGCCCCGCCCCCTCCTCCTCCTCTGGTGGGGGGGCCCACCAACGCACGCCACCTTCACAGCGGGACGCCACCAGTGAGCCACTGTCAAGCCAGTCCAGCCCGTTCAGCAGCCCGCCACAGGTAACGTTAAGATTTAGCCTGACAGACGAGACCCAGAGCACAAAACTCCTCCTGCACCTCTCGCTGCTGCTCATTGGTGTGACCAGCATTCACACCTGTCCTGCATGTTTCCTGCTCCGACTCACCTGATTCAAATGATCAGGTCGTTATCAGGTTTCTGCAGAGGCTCGATGACGAGCTGATCATCAGGTGAGTCGGAGCAGGACGAGTCTCTGAGGACACTGATCCACACTCACACCTTTCTTTGGTACTTCACTTGTAGATCATCAAAATTTTCAGCCTAGTCATTAGTTTAGTTTTTCATTCATATCTTTCACTTTTTACAAAATATAATTTTTTTTCCTGGAAATTTCCTCCTTTAAACTAACTAACTTTTTCATGCATTTTCAACTCTTATATTCTCTCTCATCCATTCAACTAGAAACTCCAAACATCAGATTATTCAACGTCTTTCACACTCTTCATCCGTTATTTGACTTTCATGTATTGAATTCTCTCCTCAGTTTCAACATGATCTTATGAGGTAGAAGAAGAACATGAGAGGAACTTTTCAGCATCAAACCTTTCAGTTCTGTTCACAGTAATTCGACTCTTTACTTCTCTTCATTCTCCTTCAGTTGTTTCTTCATACAAATTAAAGCCAGAAAAACAATTTAGCTTCTTTATTCCAACTTAATGTGTTTTAATCAACTTTTAAAGTCAGCAGTGAACTTCAGCTCCAGGATTTCACCCTTTTGCACTTTTCCAACTATTCACTCTCATCAACTTTTATCTACTTTTTCATACTTTAAGCCAGAAACTTAATTCAAATCTTCATGTCGACGTTCAACATCTTTAATTCATTATGAAGTTTAGTCAACTTTTAAATCTCAATCATACTAATTCCTTCCTTTTCAGACTCTTCATTCTCGTTAAGTTCTTTGTTCATATAAATTAAAGCCAGCAGTGCAGTTTGACATCAGCTTTTCAACAAACCTTAAAATATTAAACATTTTTCATACAATATTGATATGATCCAACTTTACAAACCAGATTCCATTTAGCTTCAGGTTTTCAACAGAACTTTCCTTCTGTGGTTGACTTTATTGTTAGTCAGGCGGTCAGTGGTCTGACTTTTATCTTGTCTGGTGATGCCCCGCCCCCTCTTCAGGCTCCCAGCATCCTGGCGAGTTCTGGCAGCTCGGAGGAGGACCTGCTCGCCAACTGGCAGCGGATGTTTGTGGAGAAAATGGCGCCGACCTGCGACGGCTCTCTGGTTCACCGCACTTCATTCAGCAGTCAGACCGCTCAGGAGCTGCAGAGGAGGCGGCCAGCACCAGGGGGCGGAGCTTCATCCTCCTCTGACCGCCACAGAGCGGCATACTCGGACGGCGAGGAGGGTTCGTCAGCACGCAGCTGGACGCCAAGCCGCGGCTCCAGCCTCGACACCGACACTGACACCGAACCTAGGCCTGGCAGGAGGGGGCGCTACAGCGGCGGCGACGGCTCCACAGAGGAGGGCGAGAGGCTGCTGATGAACTTGGAGGACGACGGCGGCAGCGGTGACACAGCGGTCACCGTGGCGACCAGCCCCTCTGACAACCGCAGGAAGGAGTTAGAGGAGGAAGAGGAGAGCTCGGCCGAGGAGAGAGACATCCTCCCCCACGACTTGCCCGTCATCTCGCCCCGCCTCCTGGACTACGACCCCGCCCTCAGTGCCACCGGCACGACCCCGCAGCGGCCGCAGAAGAGTCCGAAGAGGATGGGCGTGCACCACCTGCACCGCAAAGACAGCCTGACCCGAGCCCAGGAGCAAGGCACGCTGCTGGACTGAGGCTCCGCCCCCACACACTGTGTCCCCCAGCTGTCTCCATGGCAACCGACCTGCCTGACAGGTCACGCCCATCCAGGATATAGCCATACTCTACCGTATGCTGCCCAGCTCTCCGCCTGACCGTGTGTGTGTGTGTGTGTGTGTGTGTGTGTGTGTGTGTGTGTGTGTGCTGTGTGTGTGTGTGTGTGTGTGTGTGTCTGTGTGTCTGTGTGTGTGTGTGTGTCTGTGTGTGTGTGTGTGTCTGTGTGTGTGTCTGTGTGTGTGTGTGTCTGTCTGTGTGTGTGTGTGTGTGTGTGTGTGTGTCTGTCTGTGTGTGTGTGTGTGTGTGTGTGTCTGTGTGTGTGTGTCTGTGTGTGTGTGTGTGTGTCTGTGTGTCTGTGTGTCTGTGTGTGTGTGTGTCTGTGTGTCTGTGTGTGTGTGTGTGTCTGTGTGTGTGTCTGTGTGTGTGTGTCTGTCTGTGTGTGTGTGTGTGTGTGTGTGTGTGTGTGTGTGTCTGTGTGTCTGTGTCTGTGTGTGTGTGTGTGTCTGTGTGTCTGTGTGTGTGTGTGTGTGTGTGTGTGTGTGTGTGTCTGTCTGTGTGTGTGTGTCTGTGTGTGTGTCTGTGTGTGTGTGTGTGTGTGTCTGTGTGTGTGTCCGTGTCTGTGTGTGTGTCTGTGTGTGTGTGTGTGTGTCTGTGTGTCTGTGTGTGTGTGTGTGTGTGTGTCTGTGTGTCTGTGTCTGTGTCTGTGTCTGTGTGTGTCTGTGTGTGTCTGTGTGTGTGTGTGTGTGTGTGTGTGTGTGTGTGTGTGTCTGTGTGTGTGTGTGTCTGTGTGTGTGTGTGTGTGTGTGTGTGTGTGTGTCAGTGTGTGTGTCTGTGTGTGTGTCTGTGTGTGTGTGTGTGTGTGTGTGTGTTGGGTTGTTGGTCAGCAGAAAAGAACAGAAATTTAAAAGAAAACAGAAACAAAGTAAAAACTTTTTGTCTTTGCCTTGTTTTCCTGACTGCAAGCTTTTATTTTGAAGGGAACAGATGAAATTCACCTGGATGACACACACACACACACACACACAGACACACACACACACACACAGACACACACACACACACACACACACACTCTCTCTCTCTCTCTCAGACTCTCAGTGCCTATCGCTCTTCTTCTCTCCTGAAGGTTGTGAGTTTGACGCTGGGCTCGATGGTCAAACTTTTATTTTGACGTCTTCACTAATCATTGATTTCTTGTCATGCTGAGTTATTATTTAGTCACCTAATTGGTTTATTGGGGAGTCATTGACCCCGCCTCCCTTTCCCCCTCCTTTTCACCGCCACTCTGACTGTACCTATGGGGGGGCGGGGACAGGGGCGGAGTTTCTCCCACCTGGAATGTAACCATGGAGTTGTTTTACTTTTTAGTCGTTCGTTATCACCGTTCTGTTTTGTGAAATCTGGAGTATAAATCAACTATTATTAAGAGATTATTTTTTTCTGTATGGGTTTGATTTGATTTGTTGTTTATTTTGTTTTTGTTTTTTGTGTTCTGATGTTCTCATGGTTCTCCGGAAGCCTGTTAGTGCCAGAAACAGGTCTGTTTTCAACAGGCTAAATAAAATACATAAATTATTAAAGAATAAATTATAAAGTTGATGATGACTTAAACAAACATGATTAGCTTGTTAGCGGCTAAACTAACAAGCTACATTGCAGCTAACTAGCTAACGCGACATCCCCCTCTCAGATTATCACTGAAACGTGACATTAAACCACGAAATAAAACTAACGTCCAGGTTCTTTACTGTCCGACTCGTGTCATGTGACCTCAGGGGTGGAGCTAAAGGGTCAAAGGTGACAAACCTTCTATAATTCAATTTTAGCCACTTTGATGTTTTAACAGCAAAAAAGTTATTTGGCAAAAATATTTTCACAATTTAAAAAA
Organism: Lutjanus erythropterus; assembly: GCA_020091685.1. Taxonomy (NCBI): domain Eukaryota; kingdom Metazoa; phylum Chordata; class Actinopteri; order Lutjaniformes; family Lutjanidae; genus Lutjanus; species Lutjanus erythropterus. The sequence goes on from CM034606.1 coordinate 125,531, forward strand.
ATCGAGGGCCGCAGCTACTGATTATTTTCATTGTTGCTTAATCTGTCAATAATTTTCTTGATTAATTGATTGATTAATTAATTCTGTTCAAATCTTGTCAAGGGTTGAAAACCAGGTACAAACAGTTCAGTTTAGCGTCAGTTTTTCAACATCCTAGTTTCTTCACAATCTTATCCAAGGTTGAAAAATATTTTTTGACCTTTGACCTCTTGTATCAAGTCTTACTGAGAATCTCATCAATAATTATTGATGCTAATTTTAATTTTGATGAGTTTAATTGGACTGTTTCTGGCAGTGCAGAGCCTCCGGACAGTAACTGTAACTTTAGTTCTCTGAGGTCGGTGTTGCTGATTGGCTCGTTGGCTCGTTGCCTTCCTCACAGCTCTGATTGTGACTCACCGAGGACCAGTGATCACTGATTGATCCACTGATCGATCGATTGATTGATTGATTGATTGACTGCAGGTTTTCAGAGTCTTACAGATTTTTTGTTTCTTTGACAGTTTGTTCTCTCAGCAGTGTTTTAACAGGAGCTGACTGATTATTGATCAGCAAGTATTGATCATTTTAAAGTAATTTTCAAGTGTTAAAGCTTCAGTCTGTGATCAGTGTCGGAGCGTTGAAGATCAATCAGTATTGATCAGTTTCATCATCAATAAATTAATTAGTCACAAATTACTGATCTCGTTATCCAATCAGAGTATTGATTATGTTTGAGTTAAAGACGACGCACACGAGCACCAATCACAGACAAGCTTCATGAGCACATGGTGTAATAACACTACGGTCACTGCTGGTGCATTATGGGATACAGGTACTGTCAGAGTGCATGATGGGATACAGAACTCTGCATCAGCCTTGGGAGCTGATGATGTAACAGATAAAACTTTATTCATCCTCAGACATGTTACGATCAACCATCCAATCAGGAGCTTTTCACTGTGTCACATGGTCTTCATCAGCAGTTTGACGGGTTGGAAACAACAGCTGAAAAAAAAATCCAACGTAAATGTGATGTTTAAAACAAACAAACAAACAAAAAACACTCCGCTCTCAGTGCTATGACAGGGTTAGCCTAGCTTAGCACGAAAACAGAAGACATCCACCCTTCAACAACTGAATCTGTCTCATCCACATGCGGTCTCTTGTTAGCTAACAAGCCAGTCAACAATATATCTTGAGCTAGGCTAGCCATGTTTACCTGCTTAGTCTTTATGCTAAGCTAGGCTAGAGATGTTGTGGTATAGCACTAGTTACCTACTTCACTTTTTGCTGGTAATAATGCTAGGCTAAAAGTTGTTATTAGCCTTAAGAATGTATATTTGACTAGGCTAAATATGTCATGTTGTAAAATTCGGTAACTCTTAACAGCTAAAAGCTAGCTAGCTGTCTGTAACCATGACAGCTAATGACATCAGCTAGCTGCAAACTAACGTTAAGCTAAGCTTAAGCTGGATATGATAACTGTCTGTGGCTATCATAACGTCAACTATCAGCAGCCAGCAACTGTTAGCAGTTACACTGGCTATCAGTTTCCTCTTGGTTAAAGTCTTTGTGCTAAGCTAACAGACGCAGGGCTGACAGTGGAGTCGTGTTTACACATGTCACATTATAGGTCAAGTCTGACATTAAATAAACCCTTTTTAAAGGACCATTCCAGTGTTTTCTGCATGTTTCAGCCTGTTAACTACAGAAGACGTCACTCAGGAGCTGATCTGTCGGCCATGTTGTTTGTCCTGAACGTGACCACGTAAATAAAACGTAAACACAGTGGTTTGCTCCTTTAACTGTAGCCTGTTTGTCTTCTGAACTGCTGAATTATTCAAGACTGACGGCAGCGCAATGTAAAACGTACAGAATCCTGCACAGAGACATGAACACACCGTCCTCAGTCTGGTTCTTCATCCTCGGCTGTAATTATCAGCAGAACGAGCAGCTCCGTTAAATTATTAAAGTTTTATTACCGTCAGAAATGGGTCGCTAATACTTTAATGTGTGTTTGCGTGTGTGCGGCGTGCGCGTGTGTTTAATATTTTATCCGAGTCATCAGATGTTCAGGAGACACGAGGAGAGAGCAGGAAGTCGGAAATGAGACACACACAGACAGAGAGAAAGAGAGAGAGAGAGAGAGAGTGTGTGTGTGTGTGTGTGTGTGTGTGTGTGCGCAGCAGTGATGCACTCTGGGTATAAATAGACTTTACATCTGGACTCATGCATCTTTAATGACTCTTCTTCATGAATATAATTGGAGCCAAGGTCATACTCTTCTTCTTCTCCTTTTTGCGTCCTGTCTCTTTCCTCCTCGAGCTGATGAAGACCATGTCACACAGCTGAAAGCTCCTGTTCTTACCCTTTATTATTTGTTAGGGAAAGAACCTGAACCCAAATGTTATAAATGGTTAATAACTGATCTGTAATGCATTAATAAACATTTAATTAACCATTAATAATAACTGTTTCTTTACTGAAACAATCTTTATTTTCAGAATAAAAGACAGGAAGTGATGTATAAATGCAGTTTGTCTGGTCTCAGGTCAGTTTATAAAGTCTCTGCTCTGTTTCCCAGCATGCATCAGGAGGTGTCTGTTCACCTTCAGTTTGACTGATGTCTGTTTGATCGTGTTTGATGTCTTGTCCTCAGATTCGTTCAGTCAACTGAGACTTTACATTTTGTTACTTGAGCTGCGTTCAGGTCAGGTGGGAGTTCCCAGCATCTGACAGGTGAGCTGCATTCACACCAATGTCCAACTGGGAAATTCAGATTTTTCTGAAATATAGCTGACGTATGCTAACATGAGGCGTGTGAGCTACTTCACACCTGAATTTAGTTCTAATTATTACAAATATATTTTAAATATGGAATATTTAGATCTAAAATACAAAAGCAAACACTTATCTCATGTTAGCATTAATAAATATTCCATATTTAACACAAATGCATCATCCCTCATGTTAGCTCAAGTCAGTTGTAATTAATCCAAATTCAGTGAATATCGTGTAACTATGGCAACAACTATTATTCATTCACATTCTTCTGATGGTCAGAAACGCTCACAGGTCATCATCTCTACTGTCCTACGTGACATGAATGCAGCATTAGCAAACACTTTGAATTTATGTTCAAAGCTAACTGTGGCTAACAGAAGCTAACAGTAGTTTCTACAAGCCACAGTTAGCTTGAATTCTAAGGAAAAGAGTTTGTCACGACCTGATTTTCTCTTCTGAATCAGGACCTTTAAGGTGAAATCAATAATTCTGATCATGTGTTCAATAATGTCCCTAAACGTCACATTTCCTCTGTGAGGCAACCAGTCAGTGTTTATGTTCAGTGTAAACGCCGACATGTTGCTATGTCTGCTGCACTTTACTATGTAGTAAATTAAAAACTAAAACACAGAATAGTTCCGGTGCAGCTGCTGAAACATAAAACGTCATTTTAAAAAATCTCGTTAGTATCCACAACTGAAACAAGTTATGCTATCACTAGCTAGCAAGCTAGCCACTTTAAGCTCATGTGTCATAAACAATTTGTTCCAAAGCTTCTGCAATTCATTCTCAACAATTGTGCTAATGCTAGTAGCTGTTAGCTGATGTTCATGTAAGCGACATTAGCTTGGTGATGTTAGCTCGCTAGCTACAAAAGAATGAGGAATGAAGTCATGAGTTTTGGTAGAAAACTGGTTGTTTGTTGGTAATGATCAGTTAGCTAGTGAGCTAACGTTGTAGATGAATGTTGATTGCAGCTTTGAAGAACACAGTTTGTACATGATGATGAAAAAATGTACAATGAACTCTGACCTGCAATATTTGCTCTGTAAACACCAACTTAACCAAACAAGCTAACTAATTTTATCCTATATAAAATGTGTCTGGTTTTGATGAACTAGCTGTTGAGCTACCAAGCAGATGTTGATGACATATAACCAGCAAATATTAGCTTGCAAGCTAGAGAAGAATGAATGGACAGTTTTAGTAGAAAACTGTTAAATGGTCACTAAAACACAAGTTATAAAGTTATGGTAATGTTGGCTAGCATGTTAGCAGATTTTAGTTCACTCAACATGAACAGATTGTGTTTATTTTTCATCCCCTGAACTTAGCTGCTAATTTCACTAATGAATTATTGTTCCATCTTGCAGTCTTCATCAATGAGACTTGAAGATGTGGTTGAAAGCTCAGGAGAGAAGCTAACAGGTACCAGTTAAGTGTCTTTAAATACTCTGATCCAGAAAAGAAAAAAAAAACAGGACGTGACAAACCTGAACAAATTATTAGCAAACTGGTTAGCCTATTGGCTCATTTAGAAAAGACACCAATGCTAATGCTAACATGTTAGCTTTAGCCCACTGTTTATGTTAGCTTGTGTGCTAATCAGATATTGTAGTGACTGAACAGTTCTGGTTAGCCAGCTAACAAGCTAACGTTGGATGGAAAAAAATGTTTCTGTTCTTCTTCTGTGACTCAAAACACACTGAGGACCTTCAACATGGCTGCCAGGGCCGGCTGGGTCCTTTGTTCAGGACGAGGACTCACCTGAGGTCTCACCTGAGGACACCTGACAGATGAAATGTGGAACTTATAAAAACAAACTGAGGACTTGCGGAGCAGCCGTTGGATGTTCGGAGCTGAACTTTAAATGTTCGGCAGATTGTAGCTCCGCCTCCTTGCGCTCCACCCACAGGTGCTGTCACATACCTGCAGGTCATTGACCTTTGACCCCGGCCAGCCCACAGTGCGTTCAGGGTCACTTGAACTGTTTTGGGTCCTCTGATTGTCTCTGCGGGTTCTTCCTGCTCTGATTGTTTGTTTCACTTCCTGTTGGGAAATAAAACTACAAAAAGGATGAAAAAATCTACAAAAAAGAAGACTGTTAAAACTCTACTAACGATTTTATTTTCTGAATTTGTAAACCGATGTATATTTTAAAACAAATAAAATATTTTAAACGTATGTCAGTCTTTGTGTTTTAGTGAAAAGCTTAAACAGGAAGGTCTGCAGTTCCAGTGCATGCTGGGATACACTCTGGTCCACCTGCAGGTCGAGTCTCCAGGTGTGTCACTTAAAATTATGATGTTAAAATGTCAGTAGAACATTAACATTAATGTCTTTATTTGTGTTGATTAAATAAATTGAATTCAAAATGTTTTAATGATAAATTTAGTTTTGTCCAAATGTAGTTTGTCAATAAAGTTTAATGATGTTCAGCTGCTCTCAGATCTGCAGTTTGTTACCTCATCATCTGATCAAATGACATCATCAATATTAATTAGCGCTGTCATCAACAGCTTGAATTACTTAGAATTAATTTTTTTTGGTCTTTCTGTTCAGCAGCTGTTCTGTCAGAGGGCGACGCCCCCTCCTGATGATGTCACCCCGCCTGTCAATCATCTGCCTGCTGCCCTACTGAAGTTCAGAGGATTCTTCGAGGGGTCTGTTTGGAACTTTCAAGAACCAACAAGAACCTTGCTGCTTCTCAGACATCCTGAAAATTTTCCAGGGTTCATCAGGGTTCTTTGAGATTCATTAAGGTTCTCTGTCAGGGTTCTTCAGGGTTCCTCTGGGTAATGTAAGATTCATCATAGCCCTAGAGGTCTTCCAGGGTTCCTTAAGGTTTATTAGCATTCTTTGTCAAGGGTCTTCAGGGTTCCTCTTGATAATTTAGCTTTCTTCAGGGTCGTGTAAGGTTCTCTAGAGAGTATGTCAGGAACCTTCAAGAACCTACAAGAACCCTGCTGGTTGTCTGATGCCCTGAGATCCTCCAGTGTTCTTTAAGGTTTATTAGGGCTTTTTGTCAGCGTTGTTCAGGGTTCAGCTGGGTACTGTAGGACTCATCAGGGCCCTGTATGGTTCCTCAGACTCTCTGGAGAGTTTCAGGATCTTTCAGCAACTCTGCTGGAAACCAAGACTCATCAGGGTTCTTTGGGTTTTATCAGGGTTCTTTAGGGTTCGTTGCTCTTCTGGGTTTATCATGAGATTTGCTTATTCTTCTGGGCTCTTTGGGCTTTTATTAGGGTTCTCAGGGTTCAGTGAAGAACCAGAATAAGATGGGTAGTTTTATGTTCCTTTAGTGTTTCTGTGAGGTTCTTAAAGTTGTCAGGTGGGTTTTCCTGGAAAAACAGAGAACTGTTCTGTTTTATTCTTCTGGGTTTTTTCTTTTTTTCAGGTTCCATTAGTGTTCTTAAGAATTTGTCAAGGTTATTCGTAGTTGTCCAGGTCATTAGGTTTTCTTCAGGGTTCTGTTAGGGTTCCTCAGGCTGTGTGAAGAGTTTGTCAGGAACCCTCCAGGTTCCCAGGTTCATCTGGGTAGTTTGAATTTGTTATTTAAGGTCTGTCCGATTTCTCCTCTGGGTTTATGAGGGTTCTCTGTAAGGTCTGTTTTGTTTCAAAATTCCTGCTTGTGCTCAAATGTTCTTGACTTTGTTTTTAGTTCTGCAGGTTCAACATTTATTAGAGTTCTCCAGGGTTTGTTAGGGCTCTTTAAGAACTGTCATGGTTCCTCAGGCTGTCTTAATGGTTTGTCTGAAACCTTCAAGAACCCTACTGGTTCTCAGATGTCCTTGAGGTTGTTTAGAGTTCTGCAGGTTCAACATTAGGTGCCTTCAGATTTTGTTCTTGGTGTTTTGTCACGGTTCTTCAGTCTTTCTCTTCTGTGTTCTGAAAGATTTCTTTAGGATTATTAAGATGCTCAAAGGGTTCCTGAGGTTCGTCTGTGTTCTCTGGTCAGGAGGGATTTTCTTTTGGGAACCATAAATAACCTTGTGACTGTTTGTGTGCAACTCTTTTGTCTCATTTCAGAACGCATGAAACGTTCCCTGCAGCACCCTGTTGGTTCTGTCTTCTGAACCATGTGACCCAGTGTTCCTCCTCACCCTCATCAGTTCAGGTGTGTTCAGTGTCTGAACGACTCCTCCTCCTCCTCCCTTCTCCTCCTCCTCCTCCTCCTCTTCCCCCTCCTCCTCCTCTTCTTCCTCCTCTTCCTCCTCCTCTTCCTCCTCCTCCTCCTCTTCCTCCTCCTCTTCCTCCTCTTCTTCCTCTTCCTCTTCTTCCTCCCCCTCCTAGTCCTACATTGAGCAGCGGTCAAATCATTAGCGGCAGGAAAACAAAGAAAGACAAATTCTGTGACTAGCGTCTGAACTCTACCTGCTCTTCTTCCTCTTCATCCTCCTCTTCCTGGTCCTCCTCACTCTCCGTGTCTGTTACTATGACGATTACTTCCTGCTCCAGCCGGTCAGGGGTATCACTTTGGCTCAGGGTCACCTCTTGGTCCATTGCAATGGATTGGGAGGCTGCACCCTCGTCTCCTTCCTCCAGAGCTGGAAACTCTTCGGTCTGTAGGGAGAAACCGTGGACACTGAACAACGTGCATCCTACTCATTAATATTCTTCTTAAAAAATAAATATCTTCCATAAAAAAGGTGTGATGCATGTGGTACCAATCTGCTTCTGTCTGTTATGCTGTATTTACTAGTATATTGTTTCCCATGAGATAGAATTTCATGGTAAGTCTACAGCTATAGGAGATTTCTTTATGATTAAAAACATGTAGAGGGCCATAACTCTGTGAGTGTTCAGTTTTTTTGTTGTGTTTTTTGCAGGGTTCTGCTTTTATTGTTGGGCTGCACACTTTGTATTCGTGTTACTGGTTTCATTTTGTGGTTTTTACAGCTTGAATACAACCGTTCCCCGAAAACATATTTAAAAGCGAGACTGAAGTTTATACAACTTTAGCTTTAACTTCATAAACCAATTAATTTTTAAGACCTGTCAAAATCTTATTAAAAACATTGGAAGTCCTAAAATTCAGATTACTGGATTTGACACCTTATAAAGACCCGTGGAAACTGAAAAAACAGACAAGCAGATGTAAAAACCCCTAAAACTTGCAGCATATTCATCTTTTCAAAAAAAAAAAAAAAAAGATAAAACTGCTCAAGTTGAGTCAAGATCTTTGTATCGCAAAACAATGGAGTTAACAGGAAAAGATAATTTTAAGAAGTCTTATCACTGCGATGAGTTCTTTTGAATATAATATTGCTCATATGAGATGATGGTCCACCTGGCTCGCTTCTGCACCGTCACTGTCTGTTGGCACCACCCCCTCAGCTTCAGCGCTGTCCTCCACCAACACCTCCTCCTGAGGAGAATCCTCCTCCTTCCTCCTCCCCTCCTCTCTTCTCTTCCTCCTCCTCCTCCTCCTCCTCCTCCTCCCCTCCTCCTCCTCCTCTCTTCCTCCTCCTCCTCCTCCTCTTCCTCCTCCCCTCCTCTTCCTCCTCCTCTTCCTCTTCTCCTCCCCCCTCCTCCTCCTCCTCTCTTCCTCCTCCTCCTCCTCCTCCTCCTCCCCTCCTCCTCTTCCTCCTCCCTCCTCCTCTTCCTCCTCCTCTTCCTCCTCCTCCTCCTCCCTCCTCTTCCTCCTCCTCCTCTTCCTCCTCCTCCTCCTCTTCTCCTCCTCCTCCTCTGCTGCCCCTGCTGGACGCCTCAGAACAGAACCTGGGACTGCATGACATCTCATGTTCTCTGTCTTCATCTCTCTTTAAACTGTCACTATAAACAGTCTGATTTTTCTCTCACATTCTGTTTGCTTATTTTAACATAATGTTTAGTAATTCAATATTGAACAGAATAATTTAATATTTAATCAGAATTTATTATTTAATCTAAACATCAATGACTTTGCAGCATTTAAACATTTTATTTTGAAACTGTTCAGGTGTTTTTTCTTCACAGTTCAAGGTAAAAATCAATAGTTATTAAAATGAACTATGACTGTCACATGTTTAACATTTTAAAAGTTGAGAAAACTTTAATTTCAAGGCAGCTGACTTTACTGAATGATTTTTTGAGTTTCAAGTCAAATTATAATAATAATAAATTATAACTAATAAAATTTTAAAATAAACTTTGAGATAATTAACTTTTCTTCTTTAAAGAATTGTTCACATTGAACCTCATTTAATTTTAATTAATGAACAATTATTAACTTTCACTTCTGAAACTCAAAGATTCTTTTTAGAAGAAAAGTTAATTATCTCAACAAACATCTGGAAACTTTTAGTTTCAAACGAGTTTGATCTAGAACTCAGATATTTAGTGATGACTGTTTCTTTCTCAACCTTTTTTTTCTTTTTTGACAGTGTTCAAGAATTCAAACTGAAACACCGCTTTCAGTGGAACAGATTTGTGGAACCTTGAGATCATCACTAAAACTTTAAACAAACATAAAGGATTTTCAATTCTTCAGATTCTGACTTAATAACATATTTTGTTGTTTCAGATAAAACTCCTGAAGATCTTTAGGAAAATCAAACTAAACAAGACATCATGATGAGATAATAGGTCATTAACATTTTTATCTTTCTGCAGAAACTTCACATTGATGGTTTTTTATTCTGATTTGAAACTTTATTCTTTCAGTCCAGTGTGAACAAAGTGACTTTGTGTTTTTCAGGTTCTCTTCAGGCTGTTGAAGAACCTTTCCAGAACGCTTCTCCACCATCCTCACTGTAGTCTCTGACCACAAGATCTCGCCATCATGAGCTCCTAATCATTGCTGAGAGATCTGACACACACACACACACACACACACACACACAGCTAATCAATTAATCAAGAATATAATGGACAGACTGATCGATAACAAAATAATCATTACAGGAAAGTCTTTTCTCCAAATATAATAACTCTGTTTCTAAGATGAGAACTTTTTAAACGATTTGTCCACTTAACTTTCTAACATCTTTAGCAACTTTTTTTCTCTAATATATAAAGTGACTTTTCTTTATTTTGACAACTAAAACATCAGTATCAGTTGAAGTGTACACTATAGAATATTCTTCCTTCTCTTTATCTTTCTGTCAGACAGACTTCTTTTCTGACAGGAAACCACCGTTATAGAAAACAAATATCATTTCTAGCAAACAATTAAGTCTCCATTCATAAAATAGATGGTTTATCACAGGAGTGCCTCCATCTGTTGTGTTTGTGTTGTTGTGAGACTTCTGTAACCCTTAAAAGCACTGAAGCCTAACAACAACACAAACATACCAACAGATGGAGGCAGCAGACCAACAACCTGTGTTCTGTGAGCTAAAATTACTGATTTTATGAATGAGCCTGGTTGGTTTGAGAGTGATATTCACTGACTACAGATAGAACCACACATGAAATAATGTGAACTGTCCCTTTAAAGGTGATGCAATGCATTCAGGTGAGATGATGAAAGAAACAGGAAGGTCCTCACGTGTCCTGACGACGGTCTGAAGACAGAAGATTTTCTTCCTCGTCGACAGTTCAACAGGCCTGCAGCCGACGCCAGAGCCGCTGAGTCACCTCTGCCACCACCACTGTGCACGCACACACAGAGGTCAGAGGTCACACACACCTGCAGACACCACTCACAGCCAAATCACTGTCCAATAATCAATCAATTGAATGATGAAGTGATCACAGTCTCACCGTCAGACTGTCTCAGCCAGTCCATGTTCGGTCATGAATGGCTTTATCTCCTGCTGCTGTGGCGTCCTCTCCTGTCCAATCACAGCACAGCAGAGATAAGACACACACACACACACACACACACACACACACACAGCTGATTTTCTTCTTCTGTGTTTAATAAATTAAGTTTATTTTATAATCCAACCTGTCAGCAGGTGTCATCACTTCCTGTTTATTTTTAACACTCTGTCTTTATTAATATCGTATAAATCTTTAACTAATCAATCTTCCATCAGTGGATCAATAAAGTATTTCTGATTCTGATCATCATGGTGACGTGTTAAACGGAGCAGAATAAAATCTTATATATTATATATCTTATAGAGTTTTTATGAAGACTTTACAGGTGTAATATTTGTTCATCTGAGCTGCAACTAACAATTATTTCATTACTGATTAATTTATCAGTCATTTTCTCAATTAATCAATTTATATTTGCTATTTTTTATCAGAAAATGACTCAAAACAATTATTGACCAATTAATTCCGACCTATTCATTTTATTTTTAATTAGTGATCAATCTGGCAATATTTTTTCCACTAATCAATTAGTTGTTTGGTCCATAAAATGGTTAATAATTAATAAAACGGTGGATGAAGTGTCTCAGCTGATTTGATGTAGTTTATGTTATTAATATTTGTCTGTGTTTACAGGTTCATGTGTTTAAAAACACAAGAAACTGTTTTTAAAATAAGTTTAAATGAAGCGCCTTTTACTCCAAATCCAGATTCGGCAAAATTTTAAAACATCTTCAAAAACAAGAAATGATCTAAAAATGATCAAAATGATCAATACCTCTGAAATCACGATCAGATTTCTGGTTTTCCTGAATCGAACACGATGCGACACTTTTCAGGATCATAAACAGAAACTGTTCAGATTTATTTGTTCGGAGGACAGAAGACACCTGAGACACGCGGTTCTGTGGGTTCTCTGAGTATGTTCTGTGGGTCTTCTGACCTCTGTCCGTCAGCTCAGCTGCTACGTGTTCTGTCAGAACGGTTCCGTAGGTCTCCAGCTTGTTGACGATCTTCCGTACACCTGTACGTCATCTCTGCCGCCGCGGATACTTCCACAGAAATACACCTTCATCTTCCTCAGTGGACCGAGACTCTACTGATTCTACTGTCTGTTCCTCTTTTTCTCTGGACTCTACTGTCTGTCCCTCTGCGTCCTTCTGTCGTCTCTTCCCGCGCTGGATGCAAACGAGGCTCTGTGTGATGACGTACTTCCTTTTCCCCGCCCTGAGCGCAATCTTCACAGGCGCATTACACTTCTCTCACTCTGATTGGCTGGAACGCCGTCATCTAAACTCTTTGGGCTCTGATTGGTGCAGATCAGAGGACGTACCTGAGAGACCGCGCTCAGGTTAAACAACACCATCTTCCCAATGAAATTTAAAATAAAGGTCCAGTTTGTACTTATTAAAATAAATCTAAACTAAAAATATGTAATATAACACGAAATACAGCTGATTGTTACAACTGTTCAATTTCACAATTTGAATATAAAATCTAGGCTGACAACTACCAATTATTTCATTACTAATAAATTATCAGCCTTGATTAATCAATTAATATTTTTGTTATTTTTGACCAAACAATTAATTGAATTAATTTTGCTACAATCTTGTCACTTGCTTGAAAAATAGGTCCAAACATGTGAAAGCAGGTGGAGCAGAAAAGGACAGAAAAGTCCAAGATGACGCCTCAAATGTCTCGCTTTGTCCATTAACTCAAAGACATTCAGTTTCCTGTCAGAGAGAAAGAAACCAGAAATATTCACATCCAAGAAACTGAAATCAGAGAATTTGGATTTTTTTATTTAAAAAGTGACTTAGAAATGATTAGTTGATTATTAGAATAACTGTCTAGTTGTTATATGGATTTAAAAATGAACTATGATCGTCAATACTCATCATCATCATCATCATCATCCTCCTGTGTTTGAAGCTCAGTGAGTCAAACTGGTCTCCGTCCACACAGTTTATTGGAGTCTGTACAGGAACTATAAATACATCTGAACATAAACATTACAAAATAAAAACCCCAAAGTAATGTTACAGACAGACAGAATAAAAATGTACAAACAGAGATGTTTTTGTTTGTGTGAGTCTCAGTGGGTTCTCAGCAGGTTCTCAGCGGGTTCTCAGTGGGTCTTGTAGTGTTCAGGGTCACCTGAGAAACGTCTCTGGCTACCCGCTGCATCGAGCCAAGTTAGGTCCTTCAAGAGAGTCGAGCAACCCTGAAAAGATGAGGACAGGAAGTGTCACTATGAGCCTGTTCACACCTGACACTGACACGTTCACACCTGGCACAGTCCTAAATCAAGCGCTGACCTTCGATGATCTTGTGGTAGCGGAAGTGGGCAGAGCAGAACATCATGGAGCAGAGACAGAGTCCTACAGAGGAGATTTAGGAGTCTGTCCCATGCATTTCACAGCAGAGCTGCCACCTGACAGAGAACACACGTGAATCCGCAGGTTAGATCACAGCTGAGGAGAACACACGAGGGCTGATGGGTGATGTAGTCCTCCTCACCACGCAGAGGACAGTCCTCCAATCAGCAGCCAGAGGACGTAGAACAGGAAGTGGAAGTGGATGTTGTAGGTGATTAGCAGGACAACGCAGTGACCAAACAGACCGTAACCCTGACGACAGAGAGAGGAAGTGATGTCACTCAGTCTTACCATGTGTACTGTATGTGTACTGTTTAATACTGCAGTACTGGGACTGACCAGCAGGGACAGCGTCTGCAGCATGGTGATCTGTGCATTGACCAGGTACGCCTAGAAGTAAATGAAGGACGAGACGCTGAGCCAGTAACCAAAACATGTTCCTATAGCTGTTCCTATCAGAGTACCCTCCTCTGAGAGAGAGAGAGAGAGACACACACACACACACACACACACACACACACACACACACACACACACACACACACACACACACACACACACACACACACACACACACATCAATACAGGGCTTCTAACACTGATTATTCAGAATTTAAAGTACAATTATCAGTGTATTGGAGTTCAATGCGTTGTCCACAAACTTTTGGCCACATTGGCTACATTGGTATGGAGACATCCAATCACAGTGGAGTATATGGACAAAAGTAAGTGCAAAAAAAAAACCAACACGATGAACACAAATGTTCATGTTTAGTGTCAATAACTCTGGATTCTTTAGAACTGTCAGCTGTTTTCAGGTGTGTGTGTGTGTGTGTGTGTGTGTTCTCTTACGATGATGGTTCCTGATGTCTTCATGCCGTGCAGCAGGATGGCCACCAGAGTCAGCACCAGCATCAAAGGACCATACAACTCACCTGCGATCTTCTACACACACACACACACACACACACACACACACACACACACACACACACACACAGAGAGAGAGAGAGAGAGAGAGGGAGGACACACACACTCAGACACCAGAACACACCTGAGGAGAGTCTCTCTTACTGTGAAAATCTGACAGCCTAAAGCAGGATCAGTCTTAAACCAGCTGTTAGACAGATTATTTATTTATTTTAGAGATAATTCACTTCTCTACAAACTTCAGCAGTGACATCACTTCCTGTTTATCACCTGAACACTGTACCTGTCCTTCATGACGTCTGACTGGATTTAAAGACATTTTTAATGTTTTTGACTGTTTTTATTGGAACTGAACAACAGATTTGATTTAAAATGTGATGGATCTGATCTGAGCTGTAATCTAATATTATAGTGAACTAAAACAAAATAAAAATTAAAACTTGATATTAAAAAACATCACAGTTCACTGAGATTCAAATAAAAACTTAACACTTTAGTAAGAAAACATTAACAGTTAATTGTGTACTTATTAACATTTAATTATAGACTTGTTAACAGTTAAGATTGTTTTATTTTCAGTCTTTGTCTCCTAAGTGCTTCTGAATGTCTTATAATCTAACAATAAACATGTTTATTATGTTATTAAAAGCACTTATTATGCTTCACTTTAGGGCTGGGCGGTATACCCGTTCATACCCAAAACCGGTTTTTATTTTCCTTATGATATGAATTTTTCTTATACCGTCATACCGGTGAACAACCCAAACAACATCTGGAACGTGCGCGACGAGAAAGTGTTTCAGCGGGGACCCATTTCACTGCTGCACACCAACACCACAGGCGTGTTTGCTTGAGCGTGTGCTCTGGGGATGTTCCTGGCGACTAATTTCTCTGTTGATTAAACGCAAAAATTAATTTAGAATAGTCACTAAGAAAACACAAGGCAGAATTTATTAATCTATAATGTTAAACACTGTCCGAAAAAATACTGTGTGTATTCAGAGTCATTTGAAGACGTTAATCAGTCAACAATCAACAAATCATACTTGAAATGCTACTTCGCACTGTGCAATACAAACCTTACACGCTTATGCTTCACCTTTTCAGACTGAAGAGGGTCACAGTGTCTGCAGGACCCAGAGCTAACGTTAGCTGTTAGCCTGACGCACAGTGTGGCTAACGTTAGCTGTTAGCCTGAAGCACAGTGTGGCTAACGTTAGCAGTGCTAGCAGCAGCAGAATCTCCGCCTGCAGGTTTATGTCTGTGCTTAATGTGGTCACGTTTCTCCAGTCGAGTGAATATATATCAGTTTATTCTGTCAGTCTACATTCATCTGTCCAACTTTGTTGATGTAAACATCCGGTGTTGCCACGGCGATCGGTTCATACGCGCTGGGTGAGAGAAGCTGCTGTCTGACAGAGACGCAGCCCCGACTAGAGGCAACAGATAACTGACATCATGCATGAATGAAATATTGACAAATATTTCATTTTAAAATATTTTAAACGACTAGTATTTCTGGTGCCGACTAGCGTGGGTGGGGACGTTTCATCGTATAGTCGTCCATGTGATGGTAACCATACTTTGAAGGGGTCATGCTTTTACCTGTCTGGACATGAAAAACACCTGATCCAGTCCTTCTGACAGTAAAATGGTCTGTTTAAAGACGATCGACTGCAGTAATTCTGTTCTCAGTAGAAGAAAATGTGGGTAAGAAAACTGCTGCATGAAAAAAAAAATACCGTCAAATACCATGAAACCGATATGAGTTTGAAAAAAAACGTGATATGAAAGTTTTGTCATAGCGCCCAGCCCTAATCCACACACACACTCAAACACAATAGTATGCACACACATACATGTGCACACACAGACATTCAAAGTCAGTAGTACAGAGACTAAACTTGACCCCTCTTTCTTTTTCTCCTCATCATGTGTGTCCACACACACCTGCACACACACCAACACACACACAAACATGCACTCCTTCAACTGACAGAAACATGGAGCCACAGGGGAACTAAACTAACACTGCCTCTGTTTTTGACACCAGCAAAGTCTGTTTGTGCTACTGGACTATAAATGAACATGAATTCATCTGACACTGCACAAAAAATAATGATGCATCAAAATCAGTGTTGTTTCTGATCAGTGACAGGCTGTGATAATCCAAAAAGGAAAATCTCCCTAGCACTTAGTTAATGGAAAATAATTTAATTTTTTTCTGTTTTTCCTTTTTTTTTTTAAACATAAAATGAGTAATATATAACCAAACTGTCATTTAAAGGCTTATAATTCTGAAAATGAATATGTGGTATTAATGATCAGGACAGATGTTCATTAAACAATTCATTCAGTCAAAGCAGAGAATAATATATGTGTGTGAGTAAAATCTGCTCTGCTCCCATAGTTCAGCTGGTGGAGCGTTCGCCTGCTGTACTGAGGCTGCTGGTTCTCTGCAGCCGTCGCTGGTTTGATTCCCGCCTGTGGCCCATTTGCTGCATGTCATCCCCCCCCCCCAAACACTTTCCTGTCATTTCCAAATAAAGGCAAAACACCCCAAAATAATCTTTAAGTAATTAATTAATATGGGAAAATAATGGAAAAATTAATCAACAATGAAAATAATCAATAGTTGGAGCCCTGTAATAACTGTGTGTGTGTGTCAGGTGTGTGTACCTGAGGGAAGTTGATCATGCGGACAGGAATCATGGACTCGATCAGCCTGAGAGACAGAGACAGTTAGCATCAGTTAGCATCAGTTAGCATCAGCCTGAGCAGGAAACAGAAAGTGGGCAGTTCACCTGCTGCGGACCTGAACCGGTTCCACATCAAAGTACGGCCTCAGGATGTCGATGTTGGCGTACAGGTTGAAGGCTCTGGAGGCCTGACGCTTCCCCGCCTGCCACACCTGAATGCATCATGTGCGCACACACACACACACACACACACACACACACCGTCAGTGAGCAGTGTTGGTGTCAGTGGAACCAGGAACAGAACCTGGTGGTTCAGGTGTGGACTCACCTCATCAGCCACCTGTCGGCCCAGCTGGCCCTTTAACCCCTTCATCCCCAGGAACTCTCCGTCCTCTGCGCCATCGTCCTCGGTGGCGGCGGCCTCGGCGGCGACCTCCTCCTCTTCCTTCATCCTCTGGTGCATCTCCCCCATGTCCTCAAAGCTGGAGCCCGACGTGTCGTCCATGTTCTCCATGTCCACAACCGCCGAGCCACCGGCACCCTGAACGCAACACGAGGTTGACGGGGGCCGTTAATGACAGACATTTACAATCAATCAATCAATAACAGTCTAAGCACGGGGACAGTAGAGATGCACCGATCGACCGGCCAGAGACCGGAACTGGTTTTCAGCGTGACCGGCCGGTCAGCGTCACATATCCGATTCTGTGCCCGTCATTGTCACACACGTGTTCTGCACGATGGTCACGTCATGCACGCAGCAGACAAACTGACCGTGATGTCACCACAGCGGACAATGACACAAACTGATTAATGGATTATCAGAATAGTTGGTTTGATTTAATTTAACGACGGTTGTAGCTCTAATTTTAACATCAGC
Source organism: Lutjanus erythropterus (assembly GCA_020091685.1). Classification (NCBI taxonomy): domain Eukaryota; kingdom Metazoa; phylum Chordata; class Actinopteri; order Lutjaniformes; family Lutjanidae; genus Lutjanus; species Lutjanus erythropterus. The sequence goes on from CM034606.1 coordinate 142,933, forward strand.
TGTTCTGCTCACACACATCACCTGTCACACACGCCACCTGTCACACACGTCACCTGTCACACGCACACCTGTCACACACGTCACCCGTCACACACGCCACCTGTCACACACGCCACCTGTCACACACGCCACCTGTCACACACGTTACCTGTCACACACGCCACTCCGTCACACGCCACCTGCTCGCACGTTACCCGTCACACACGCCACCTGTCACACACGCCACCTGGGTCACAACACGCCACCTGTCACACACGCCACCTGTCACACACGCCACCTGTCACACACGCCACCTGTCACACACGCACCTGTCACACTCACCTGACAGCTGATTATAGTTACATTTATATTAAAACCAACAGTAAAGATGATAAATGACATTATTTTAAATGAAAAACATTTCTGTTTGTTGAGCTCTTCTATAAAATCAGTGTCTAGTTTGTCTCTCATCATGTTTTTAAAGAGATTTTTCTCCTCTCAATTATCAGATGATTTCATACCAATAATGAATCTGATCAAGTGATGAATATTTTAATACAAATCAAACATTAAACAAAAGTCCAGAACATGAAAACACAGAAAAAAATCACAACTTTGTTTTTTGCACTTTAACTACAAGTCTTATGATACAGCAAATCTTACAGAGTTGAAGGTGTTTAGTCTCACAGAAGAAGAAGAAGAAGAAGAAGAAGAAGAAGAAGAAGAAGAATCCTTCCTCTGAACCTGGAAGGTGGAAGATTTAAAAACATCCAGGAGGATGAAAAGTTCTGTGAACTGTTTGATTCAGGAGAAGTTGAGAATGAATCACATCCTCTTCTGAATTGTCCTTTTTATGACGAGTTAAGAAAACTTATATTCAGTGAAATGTGTGTTCAGAAATGTTCTGTTGGTCTGATGACAGAACAACAGCTGTTTAGTTTTAATGTTTAGAAGTTGGTTCATTTTGATTCTAAAGCTGGAAAAAGCATCAGGATGGGTTTTGTAATTAGATTAATTGTGATCTATGTTATGTTTTTGTTTTGTTTCGTTTCGTTGTTCTGGTTTCTGGTGTGTTTGAATAATTAACGGTGTGTTTTAAGCCTGTTTGGACTGAGCACGTGCTTCTGCATGACTCAATAATAAAAAAAAATCATTCATTCATTGTAGTACAGAATAGTTAATTTTTATTACAGTACTTTTACTTGTATCAGAGTATTAGTGTTTCTGACATTTTACTGTACTCTATGTAATCTGAATACTTCTGCCGACACAGGTCGTGACGTCACTCAGGTGTGACGACGTGTGTTTATCTGCTTCGCTGTCTGTCAGAGTAGTTACTGTGAATATCATAAATGTAGTTATTTTACAGTTTTAAACACAGTCTGCCTGTTAACACGTTAGCTTGTTAGCAGGTTCATTAGCAGGTTGAGTTAGCCCGGCTGCTGCTTCCATGCTAATCAACTCGTCAGACAGGTTAGTTAGCCTGTTAGCTCAGCTCTCCTGGTTGACACGTTAGATAACCCTCCCGTCAGTTAAACGGTTAGTTTGTTAGTTAGCCTGTTAGCTGTGTGTTTAGCCTGTTAGCTGTGTGTTTAGCCTGTTAGCTGTGTGTATATCAGCTGACCTGTATGAGGTGGTCATCGAAGCTGCTCCACGGTTCCGTGTTCGTGTTTCTGCTCCCGGAGGCCGCGGACATGGTTCCTTCAGATTACCGCGTTCTTCCCGGGTCTCTGTCTGTGTGTGTGTGAATGTTCTCAGCTCACCGACACACTTTCACGTCCACACACACCGTCAATAATCAATAATCACACATTTATGTCTCTAAAACATCATCACAAACATTCAGCTCTAACACCGCCTCCCTGCGCTGCCACGCACAGAGCGTGATGACGTCAGTGAGGCTCTGTCAAAAAGATCTTCTTCTTTGGTTTAAACGGCGGGCTACAAACCAACGTTAAGGTGCCTGCCGCCACCTGTTGTACCGGAGACATCATGACTTCATGCTGGGTTCATTTCAAGAGTCAAAAAAAACATCAAACCTGTTTCATATATGTTCTTCAGTAGAACCCTGTGAACCTGCCTGGTTCTTCCCTTCCCATTTTGACCACACTGTCCTTTCTGTGATGAATTACATCCAGATAGAACATGTTCAACAGTTTCACTACATCCACAAATGTGACATTTATCTGATCTTTTCATGATAAACATTGTATTATTTCATCCTGTACGTTCTCGTCTAATCTTAAGTCACATCATCTTTCCTACATTTCCCTCTCAGCCTTTTAACTCTGACAGACTTTTGAATTTCGTAAGTCCCTTTGTATCATTGTTCCGTATTTCCTGCCATTTTGTCATAATTCCCTGTGTAGCAGCCCTTGGCATCAATAACGAGTGCAGAGAGTCACCAAACGGGTGCAGACGTCTTTAATTGGCATCTCTTCGAGCACCGTGAAACTACAAGTAAACAAAAGCAAATGTGTAAAAACAATGCCAGAGTTTCACATAACACCCGTATAAACAAATTATTATTTTTTACAGTGTAATATTTACATTCACATATGCATACACAGCCTATTGACTTTATGACAACAACAATATATTTACAATCCATAGCTTGAGCGTACGTACCTCGCTCCGCTTACCAAGGGTGCAAAACTCGTCAACCCTGGCTAGCTCCTTCTCTAATGAGTGCATTACTCGTTACAACGCTCCTCAGTCAACCAAACTCGGCAGTGATGCACTAAACAAGGTAAACAAACATTCACAGAACAATGTGTATTAAAAGTAACATTACGTGTAAACAAAACAATTATAGTGACCGACCGCAAACTGTAACATACCGTGCTGCTCCATGCAGAAACTCCTGTAAGGTGAGTGAGAAAACCCGCCTGGAGTGTTTACTTTCGGTTTCTATGCGGACGGCCCCTTATTTCTATACATGTTCCGGGGCGTGCCGCTTCGACCCTATCACATCAATTACTGACTGCAAATTGACTGACACTTACACCCTGACTGATGATTGATTTTGCTTCTCCTCTCCCAAAACAAAGTTCTAACACATTATTTTCATTTTTATCCAGTTTGTCTGCTGTCTCATTTCCGTCGTGCCGGAATCCAACAGAAGTGAACATCTGTCCCAAGATGCTGTAAATTCAGTAGAATCAAGTACATTTCCAGTAAAAGATCTTCTCAGACACTTTCTCCTGATCTTATACTCTGCATTGCAGCTGCAGAATCAGAACATATAACTACTTTAAGAGGTTTGACCTGCTCTACCTACTGAACACTGATTATTATTTCGACCATTTCTGCTGTGTTGTTTGAAATTCTTTTGACGATGCCTAAACTTCAGGGATGAATATGTCCACTCCTACATGCTCATTATTTAGGTGTTTAGATCCATCAGTAAAAATATGTAGATATCTGTAATAGTTGTTCTTAAGGTGTTTTTGAGCCAGACGTTCTGTGTCAAGATTATTTTCTATCCACTCTGTTTTCTTGTCTAATATTTGCTGGTCTACTTTGGGTTGTGGAAAAATCCCTGGAGGAATGCTGCTAATTATCAGTGCTGGACTGTGTTGTACAGAGTCTCATTTATACTGTCTCACTTTCTTATTCATTTCTCATCCAAACCCTTTGCTGTCAAATGTTATTTACTCCCAACAGTTCTGCAGAACAGATGAAGCTACATTTCCATTTCCTTCTCCTTGAATTCTTATCCAGTTTCTTAAAGATAGTTTAGTTCTTAAATACAATGACAGTCCACTGGATTCTACAGGCAGACAGTTGATTGGTGTGGTTTTAAGTCTTAATGCTTTATATTGCATCCTGTCTAATGTTTGTAAGTGACTTTTTGCAGCAACATCAAACACCATACATCCATAATCCGAGGTGTCAACAGAGTTCTGTATATGTGGATCAATGCCTCTCTGTCACACACCTCATGAGGGTTAACACGTTTTTACATCTGGTCTCAACTCTCTCAAAATGATTTTTCCAAATATATTTATCATCAATCCATAAACCCAGATACTTAAACACTTTGACTCTTTCCATAGGCTTACTGTATACAGTCAACTCCTGCTTGTTATCTATTTTCTTTTTAGTGTCCAGCACATGACTTTGAAACAGAGGATTTAAATCCCCAGTCATACGACCATCTCTCTATGTTTATTATTGCTTTCTGAATGCATTTTAACACATATGACAAGTTTGTTTTTCCCCGTTTCCAGATTGTTCCATCATCTGTGTGCAGTGAAGATTGTATTCCTGCCCCTGTATTCTCAAATATATCATTTATCATGATATTATCATGATGTGGTCTTCTATTCACAATGTCAAACCTCTGAAATTTCTGAACCTACTTGTTCTTTTTGTCAGGAAGTTCATGGTCCAGTTGTATAAACGTCCACCTCTGCCTAACTTATTCATTTTAATTAACAGGCCTTCTCGCCACATGGAATCATAAACTTTCTCACTGTCAAAGAAAACTATCGCCATCACTTCCTTCATATTCTTCATTCTTCTCAGTGTCATTACTCACTTTGATTAATGCTCCATCTGTGGATCTTCCTTTTCTAAAGCCACTCTGATACTCATTTAACAGATGTTTAGACTCTAAGAAATATGATCACCTGTAAACAATCATTTTTCCATCCTTTACACAGATGTGATGTAAGAACTACTGGCCTGTAGTTTTCAACATTAGCTGCATCTTTTCCCGGTTTAACAAATGGTCAGATCAACGCCAGCTTCCACTCATCAGGGAGTTTTCCTTCTGCCCAAATCTTATTGAAAAGTTTTAACACAGTTTTTAGTGCCTCGTCTGGTAATTGTCTGAACATGTCATACCTCAACTGATCTGGTCCTGGATCAGAATTCCTGCTGCCTTTTAATGGCCTCCTCATTTCCCTTAGAGAGAATTCCATATCTGTAGCTGAGCTACACTCCACCTTTTGCACTTTTTCATTATCTTTCAACACTTCTTCCTTCCTTCTTTTATGAATGTCTGTGAGATGGTTACCACTATGAACATTTGCAAATATTCTCCCTAAAAGATTAGTTTTTTCCACGTCTGTAATTGTGAGGCAATCTTCGTTTGCAAGAACTGGTATTTTATTGGCAGCCCTTTTCCCGCTCATCTTTTTAATCATATTCCATACATGGCTGACATCTTTTCCTCTTCCAATGGCAGAGCAAAAGTCTCTCCAAGTGTTTCTTTTAGCAGTTTTAATTATTTTACGTGCTATGGCTCTTTTTCTTTTGTATTCAGATTATCCACACAGAGCAGTATTCCTTTCTTTATACTACATTCATCATTCCACCATGGCACAACTCTCGTATTTCCTTTTATCATAGTTTTAGGAATATTCTTTGAGGCAGCTCTAATAATCATATTTGTAAGCGCCATTCATCATTTAGTAAGTTTATTACTGTTAATGTTGAGCACAGTGAAAGAATATTTAGATTTAAAGTCAGGGAATAGTGCTGAATATTTTGTAGGACTTAATTCCTGTTTGTTTTTACCTCTGAGCTTTATTTTGTTATTCTCTGCAGTTTCTGTTGAGCTGTGACGAATTAATAGGAAGTGGAATTTTATTGTGAAAGGTTCTGTTCAGTGAATAAATGAGTGACGGCGGAGCCGCACGGTTGTTTTACCGTTGGCGTTGCCACAGAGCCGACTCAAGCATAAAGCAGCCTCCTGTCATCAGTGTCGTCCACTGGTGTGGTTATATGTAGAAGTTAGTAGACATAAAGTTTAGAAATGTGTAGATTAAAGATAAACACCACAGTAACTTCAGTACATTCATCCACATTACCATCCATCTTACTGCTGCCAACCAAGTCCTGGAAACATACTTTGAATTTATTCCACTGGGCCTTTTTAAAACACCATCTATGTAAAGGAGCTCTTTCTTTGGTACATTTATCAGTTTCTATAGAACATATGATGGGAAATGATCGCTGCCTACGTGATCTTTGTATATTTCCCAATCACATAAGCAAGCCATATTTGCAGAAACCAATGTTAAGTCAATACAAGACATCTTATTCCTGTTTACATCTTCTCGTGTTCTTCTACCATTGTTTAAGCATACAAGATTTCTTCTGTCTATCATTTCTTCCATCACTTCATCATTTTTATCAGTGTGGTCGCTTCCCCATAAACTACTGTGTGCATTGAAATCACCACACCAAACTTCTCTGTGACTTTCCTCACCCACTGTTTCTTCAAACACTGCTGCGGTTAGAGTATGACAACGGTTGTAGTAATTAATTATTTTGATTGGGTTTTGTGTACTGGACACCTGAACAACTGTACATTCATGTTCATATGGAGAATTTATTCTTCTAAATGCTAGATTGTCTTTAATGAATGTGATACAGCCCCTTGGTTATTATTATCTGTCACGTCTGACGAGTTGTATCCCATCATAACAAAGTCTAGATGGAGTCTCAACCATGTTTCCTGAATACTGATTTGTCATCCAAGTCTTTAATGACTTTCTTAAATTCCTGTCCATTTGCAATTAAACTCCTGACATCCCGCTGAAAAACTGTGAGCACCATTATTGTTTTCATCACTAGCCACATCATAGGTGAACGGGTTTATCATTTCTCGTATTGTTTTGCACTCAACACTTGAGATTCCAAGATATTCTTCAGCAGCTTCAACAATTGTTTCAGTTCTGTCATTCCTGTTGTTTCGTTCTAAATCAATGTAAACCACTTTGTATATGAGTTCACTTTATCAGCTAACATAGTTCCTTCCTTTACCTCACGCTGGTCTCATGCTGGCCTGCCTGGTGCATCTCTCTGCTTCTTACAATAGGAGGTCCAGTACTGTTAACAGTGTCGCTCCTGTCAGTTCTGTTTTCCTTTGCTACCTGTGCATTAACACTCTTAACAGCCTCTGCGTATGACACTGTTTAGTCTTTTATATCTTTGGACTTCTCTTGCTTGCTTTCGTACTGCACAGCCCCCAAAAGCTGCACCGTGGTCTCCTCCTGTCTCGAAGATATTAGGTGTGTTCGAGATGACCCAGACCTGCAGTACATATGACGAGACTGACCATGTTAACCCTAAAATGATCTTTACTGAGTGTAAGCAGAGACCTGTTATAATACATAATTATAAACACATGTACATGTATAAAGCATAATGGAATAGTAGTACTAAATAAGATAAAACATAAATCCTATAAATATACTTATAATAATGGAGTAAAAATACTTCACAGCCCTCCGACAGAAGGTCCAGGCTGCAGTAATCCTCACAGTCGCCAGCAGGAGGAAGTCTCGTTCTCTGGCTGACTGCAGAGGGATGCCACTCTCGGTTCTCGCGAGACTTCTCCGCCCCTCATGCTTATTATTTTTCCTTGACGCGATCGTGACATTGGGCCCCGCTAGTGAGAAATACCGGCTCATACCGGAGCTTCTTTTACCGGGAACAAGTCACCGAACAAACACGGATTATTGATGACGTCCAAGTCCAGAATCCAGAGCCGTGGACCGAGGTGAGAGTGATCGTCTGTACGGAACAAAACCAGCTTTTATTCACCGATATGTCGGCTAGTGTTAGCCGCTAACGTTAGCTCAGCTGAAGTGCTGCCGAAGAGGCTAACTGTTAGCATCAGGAGCTAAGTGTTATTTTCTGCCCAGCTTCAGGAAACAAGCTTATTGATCGCTGTTAAAAACAGATAAGCCTGTAGCTACCGCTGCCAGTTTTCAATAATGATCCTGCTGATCGATACAATCATTAATGTGCTGACCTAACAGAGCTAGCTAACGTTAGCTCACCTCAAAACGCACTCTGACCTCCAGCTGGTGACAAAACAGATCATAATAAGACCAACAGAGGATGGTAACGAAGTGTTTAAGGTTCTATAAAATGTTATTAATCGTCCCATCCCAGCGTTATAACGTCATTTGTAATCTGGTACCTAAAGTAATCTCTTTCAAACCGAACTCGCTCTGAAAAATCGTATTTTTTTTAATTCCCACGTTGATCGTTTAAGTTTCACTTCGTCTAATATTAGTTTTTAATAACGTTAAACAATACTAGGATCTACTCTGTACTTCGGCACACTCATAAAGTCGCCTGTAACGACATGTCAAGTGTTAGATGTAGATAATCCCTCATTCTTCTAGTTAACTCTATAACGGAGCAGTGACACTGAGCGCCGAGCTCCTACTCTATAAAAGTGGAGGTTCATTAAAATGAAGTGCTGCTGGGTGGATTATCTGTCAGCCGAATTAACGGAGAGACCTTTGAGATTCAGAGAAGGTATGAAGTTGTTCTTCCAGGTGTGCCCCTTGACACACACATCTGTCCCAGTTAAACATGCAGGGTTTTTGTATGGAGTTTGGGGAGCTGAGGTGAGCCGCTGCAGCTCAGATTTTACGGCGTGTTTATCAGAAAGTGAGTTATCAGCTGGGAACATTGACAGTTTAACACTGATAGACGGAACATGGCTGGTTATACCGGTGTCCTCCATGAACCCTCCCCTCCTGGTGTCCCGGTGTGTGAGGCCCTCCTCCACGGTGTGTGAGGCCCACCTCCACGGTGTGTGAGGCCCTCCCACCGGCCTGTCGGGATGTGTACGTGTGGGTCTGCAGGCAGTGATGGCGGACAGTCGGTGAACAGTTTCCTGGTTCCTCTGAGCTCCGATCAGTCTCCGGATTTAGTTAAACTGTCTGCGGCTCTGTTACCGTCTGTGAGTCACCGACATGAGGTAAAGATAATAACCGACTGTGTAACGTCTTTATTCAGCATGTAATCTGCAGCTCAGCCGCTCGTTCAGCTGTTATTACTCAGTTATTGATTATATAATCAGGCTGATTGTGAAAAGGGATTAGCTTCAGACTGAAACACTGAGGAAACATTTAACATTTACAAGGAAATAAAAAGTTAATTATTTAACATGTTCATTCTCAGTGCTGAGGAAAGGACTCAGAATTATTTATACTAATGTAAAAATACTTATTTAGTAGTAAAATCCTACACAACAAAATATGCAGAATAAAAGTGTTTGTTATGCAGAAAACTGAATGTTATTCAGTGCACGTGATCTTTTTATTATTATTATCATTCTTAGATGCATGAATATGTACAACTTATTTTACTGTGAAGTTGCTGCTAATTTGAAAAACTTCACATACAATTAATACATGTAAGAAGTTTTACTTTTATCTGTCAGATAAATGTAATGGAGAAGAAATATAAAATAACATACTGAATAAACTCAAATGCAGTACAGGAACCTCTAACATGTACTTGTACACTTATAAAGCAGTATGTTTACATTTTGGCATTTTTTTATAAATGAAATCCTGCATCTTAATCTTCAGTAAAAAGTACAGTTCAATAACATGAACTCCAATATGCAAAGTAAAAGTAAAAGTAGTTGTGTAGAAAACTGTCTGCTGACTGTGTGATAATAAATATTATTTGCTTTGTGTATGATTACAGATGCATTAATAATTCACATGTATTATTTTACTGTGAAGTTGCAGCTTGTTTTAAAAACTTTATGTAAAGTTTGGTGGTTAAATCTGTAACTATATTTAAGACTTTATAAACTCAGTTTTATCTGTCAGATAAATGTAGTAATAAATATGAACTGGATAAATTCACGTAGAAGATGTTCAAAGGTTCAGGTTAAATACAGAAAACAGCAGCTGATGATTATTGGACACATTACAGTTAATTGATAATTGAGAGAAAGTGAATCCTTCTTTATTGATTTATTGATTAAGTGAACATGGAAATTATGATGCAGAACTGATGATTTCCACTAATTGTATCACATGTTGTAGTTTCAGTCTAAATAATCACAGTATTTTTTTTTACCAAATAATGCAAATAGAAAGAGACTCTGTGCTGTAGTTGTGTGTCTAAGCAGTCAAACATTTGTACAACCTTCAGCTACTTTATAAGTGACCTGAAACACTTAATTATTAGGTAGTTAATCATTTTACTATTGAATTAATTTTTACTAATATTTTTTTTAAGATAATTTTTTTGGCTTTTGCCTTTATTCAGATAGGTACAGCTGAAGATATGACAGGAAAGTGGTTAGAGAGGGGGATGACATGCAGCAAATGGGCCACAGGCGGGAATCGAACCAGCGACGGCTGCAGAGAACCAGCAGCCTCAGTACAGCAGGCGAACGCTCCACCAGCTGAACTATGGGAGCAGAGCCAGTACATGTGGATGTTTTCAGTTGTTCTGTGTCTGATGTGAAAGTAAACTGAATCTGTTAATCAGATCAAACAAGAAGACGTCACAGAGGTGCTGAAAACTGTAACAGATATTTAATCCAGAATATATTGATTTGCAGCCTAAAACATTTTAGTGATTTTTACAGGTGTCTGTAGTTTGTTTGGTGTTAACCTGATAAAAACGGTCAGAGCTGGAGAGGAGTTTGTGTTCCAATACATACACACACACACACACACACACACACACACACACAGTGTGTGTGTACATATTACCCATGATGCAGCAGCTGGACTCTGGAGGGTTAACGAAGGTGTGGAGGTTAAAGGTCGTGTTGTTGTTTTCCTTCAGTCTCTCTCTGGTTCTTCTTCTTATCAGCAGCTCGCTCAGCCGCCGGCTGACTGTGAACAGCTGATACTGAGGCAGTGCCGCGCCCTCAGGCCACGCCCACCAACACCAGCAGCACGAACACACAAAAATACAACAAATGATTCAATAAGTTTGATCAGTTTTATATCAGAAGAGCTAACATGAGGCCACACATCAGCCTGGTCGTTTTTTTGTTTGATTTCTCAGCTGTGACGGACTAAAGTCAACGGTCACGTTTAATCTGGAGCTGGAACGTCAATAAAACCTCACGAAATACAGTCTTTAGTCTTTGATTTTGTCAGTGTTGAACTACACATATTTAGTTTAATATGATAATGAAGAAAAGCAGAAATTTCCACATGTGAGATGCTGAAAAATGACTTGATGATCAAAATATTTGAATAAGCAGCTTTATTAGATTTTGGTTCACACACTGACTGAGGACATTTACTCCTGATGGACTGAAGTTTGATGTCCAATGACAAGACATATTTCTTTTTTGATACTGTGATGAAGAGCTGCACAATTAATCACAATAAGTGTAATATCCAAATCACAGATCCAGAAACTAATCGCAATTCTTTGAAAAATGAAAAATGAGCAAGATAATGTTCTGATGTAAAAGTCTTTGTTCTCCAGATGAAAGAAGAACCCGTTTGTTTAGTTCACAGCAGCGCTGAGCGATATATCAATATTATTTTGTATATATTTTGTATGTTAAAGAGAGTTGTCTTTTAAGGCGGTGTTACAGTAAAATGACTTCATTTCCTTTTCATTTCCAACCATGAAGATGAATGTCAGCTGCAGCTCTAGAGTACACAACATGTCACAACCTACGTGATCAATAATCATCGATATCGACCGATATAAGACGTCATTATCGTGATAAGTTTTGCAGCTGTATCGCCCAGGCCTGTTTTGTTCTCAGTGGAACAAATTGCCTTTGATTTTTAAGAAATGAAAGGTATTTTAGGCCTGGATGAAAAACCTGCAAAAACTATCATGATAATGATGTTTTATATTGATTATTATTGATCATGTAGGTTGTGACATGTTGTGTGCACGTGCTCTGCAGCTGTTGGTAACCAGTGATTATTTTAATCAGAAATTAATCTGTCAATTGTTTTCTCCATTAATCAATTAGTTGATTCTGTCACAATCTTGTCTATTTAAAAAATAGGTCCAAACTTTTTTAACTAGTGATCAATTTGATGATAGTTTTTCCAATAATTGATTAGATGTTTGGTCTGTAAAATGTTAGAAAATGTTGAAAAATTAATCCTGTCACAATCTAGGAAGCCCAAATATCCCAATCCTTGGCACAGTCTATAAATATGAAGATAAATATCTCTAGAATATGGAAAATATATACAAGAAAAAACTGTACTGAAGTCTAAAAATACACAGGGACACAATATACCAAATCTGAAATACAAGTGGTGTACCAGAACACTGGACCAAAATATCAGAAATGTTAAAAAATAGTCCTGTGTGTCTGAAAATAGTCCAGTGGTCAGACTGGTTTAATCCCAGTGGACGGTGTTGACCAATCGCAGCTGCTGGAGACTCATAACAGATCAGTGTGAAAAGACAGTCAGCTGAGTCACAGCAGCAGAACAACAGAACAATAGAGCAGTAGAACAGTAGAACGCAGTAAACACAGACTCACCTTGATCCTGTTTTTAACCACACAGAGCAGCTCTGAGACACAAACTGCACTTTTATCAATAAAAACACACCTGCTGCCGTCACAGAGTCAGAGTTTCTCTGTTTTTAAACTCTTTTCATAATTCATCAATTATAATTAAAAAAAAAAAAAAAGTCTACATTCTCTGATTTCAGCTTCTTAAATGTGAATATTTTCTGGTTTCTTTGCTTCTCTGACAGTAAATTGAATATCTTTGATTTTTGGACATTTGAGGACGACGTTTTCTGACATTTTATGGATCAAACAACATGTTTGCACCTGTCATTGTGCTTGATATAAATAAAGTTTTTATAGTTTTTTTAAGAGTCTAACATGAACAGTGTAGATGTTGATGAAAAGCAGAAGTGGAGGATAAATAAAAGAGCAACATTAGAGAAGAAAACAGAAGAGAAAGTGATGATGAAAACATGATTCTGATGAATGAAGAAGTGGGAGTTTGTTTATTTAACTGTTAGTAAAATCCCTAAAATCCCACGTTCATGAACGCACCATCAGCTGTTTCAAGTTTCCATCCTCGTTAAAGGTCACATGACTTATGTTTTCTCTTTAACATTGCGGTCCAGTCTGACCGGTTTTTGTTTTGACACTGTTTCCTGTTTCCTGTCAGGATGCCGGCGGTGGAGGCGTCAGTGGCGGCGGCGGCGAGCGGCGGCCTGAAGCAGTGCCGACAGGCCCAGGATCAGCTGGAGGACGCCATTAACAGTGTGATGAAAGCTGAGCAGCAGCTGAGAGAAAACACCAGGGAGGTCAGCCCCTTCATCATCATCCTCCTCGAGTTTAAAGAATCAGATGATGATTTATTGATCATCAATCATTGATTGTCTGATGATCTTCATTTTTAAATGGCTGGGTATCG
>CM034606.1:161065-166065 GCA_020091685.1 Lutjanus erythropterus
TCTAGCATTGTTTGCTAGCTAGCTAAACAAGCTAACAATTTCCTGTTCAGTAGAGGTTAATTTTTAATCGGACCTGCTAATCTAATGCTAATGTTAGCATACCGAGCTAACAGGCGGGACAGACAGGAGCTGTGTGCTGCGTTCAGGTCCTCTCTGTGTTCTGTCATCACTGTCTTTCTTATCAAAGTGTCTGAACACACTCACCTGTGCTCAGTGCTTTCACTGCATGTTATTGATCTTTGATTAATTAATATTTCCTCTGTGTTGACTGATTTTCCCTCCAGATGTGCGATGATGAAGATGATGGATGTCTCTTCTTCTCTCTCTGGGAGTCACTTTATCGCTGATCAGCGCACATGATCACAACAATCTAACCATCACACCGCCTTCTTCCTGTGACATCACCCTGCTGAGCTGCTGCCTGCCGCTCTCCTCCAATCAGGATCAAGAACTGCGTAAATCAACACAGCTGATAATTTTCCTTATTTTGCTGTTTTATTTGACAGACAGAAAATCACATTTTAAGTTTTTAATTGGATAAAATTATATTGTTCTTCGTTCGTCTCAAACTGATCGATTTCTGTTGAAAATAATTTGCAGATTCATTGATAATATAAAGAATTAGCTGCCCTTCATTGTGGTGAAACAGCTCCCAGGGTGCACTTCATCAGCTGATCCTGACAGGAGGAGGCGGCGGAGTCTGAGATGGGCGAGGTTAAATATAGATATAAAGTAGCCTTTATTTTAACGAAGCTGTTTCTATGATTTCACTTCTTCATTTAACACAATCTTCATTTTATTCTTCTTCGTTGGTTTTATTTCCTGTGAAACTGCTGAGCTGCAGATAACTATTTCCTGTGTCAGATTGCGGGCTGCTGACATCACTGCTGACATCACAGTCTTGTCAGAGACTTGAAGGACAGGTCAGACATGTGGAGGACATGTACGTCTGAGTCCTCCACATGTTTGGATCTGTTTTCAAGCATTTCCTTTTAAATACATTAGGGTTTTTATAGGCTGCTGCTGATTGGTTGACACCTCTCACACAGCCAGTCACATGAGAAAACTCACCTGAAATTCAGTCGCTGTACGTTTAGGAAATGTGTCGTCCAACCTGGAAACTCTTCAGACTGAATGTTTATCTCTAAAATCTGCAGAATTTAAAATAATAAAAGAAAACTCTGTTTCCCAGAATGCCTCAGCCTGCAGTCTGTCAGCTGACAGATCACATGACTGCAGTCTCAGCGGTGATTAGTGCTTTTTTGAAGCTCTGCTGTGATTTATTTTGTTTCTGTGATGTCATCAGTCCTCTACTTCCTGCTGTGATTCTCTACAGTAATAAAACATGTGACATCATCACTGTGTCTCTGACATCATCACTGTGTTCCTGTTCAACCAGCCAAAATAATAGGTGGTTCGAGATGATCCAGGTCTGTGCAGAATTGATCAGCGGTCGGCGCCACAATGCATGCAGGTTTGATTTATGTCCGACTTGATCGACTTGCTCTGACGTCATGCACCGCGTGGGAGAGGTAACGTCACGAGATCGAGCGCGCAGCTGCTCTCCACCGACTACAAGAGGCTGGCTGTCGTCTGATTGATGAGCTGACAGGCTCTGATTGGCTCTTAATTTTGACAACAAACACCACGTGTTGTATAAAATACTAATATTCTGTGTAAATATTTAAGGCGGATGTATGGTCTGATGTAGCGTGATGGCGTTTAATCTGAAACTCATAAGTTTTTATATGTGACTGATCAGAAGAACCGTTTCAAAGTGTTTCACAAGGCAGATAAAAGAACAAATGTTCCACGTGACAGAAGAGGATCTCTGGTTCAACTGCGATCAACACTTTATTACTTCAGTTATGAACCTGGTCTGCAAACTTCAGGTAACCTACAGGTGATCTAACAGGAAGTTCGTGTCTCTTCCTGTATTTTCTCTGAAGTCTGTTGAAAACTGTCTGACTTGACTGCAGCTGTTAGTCTCCACCTCCTGCTGCGGCCTCCTGATCTGGTCTTAGTCTCCAGGTGAGGCGCAGTTCATCTCGAGCGAACCTGAAGCAGAGGTGGAGACAACCGGAGAAAGTCTGCAGGAAGAGCGTTACCTGTCAGGTGACCTTGTACAAATACTCATCATCCTGTGATCTAGCATTTATTTTAACCCAAACTACAAGTCTTTCTGTCAGAAAGGCCTCATGCAGACAGTGAAGCGGTACCTGTGTGTCAGTACGAGATGCTGAGGGGAGTTAAAGACCAGCTGGATTACAGCCAGACACATCGAAGCTAATAGTTCTCTTACAGACCAATGAAAGCTGCGCGTGCAGCTCAGATCAGCGAACGCTGCAAACATGAGCGGTTTCAATCAAATCCTCAGTCCAGTTAACATGTTTAACAGCTGACAGCCATAAACGCCACTGGTTGTTCTGAACGGTCGTGATCTGGCGAATTTTCATTCATTCATTTTCTGTAAACACTTATTCCGTAAGGGTCATGAAGTGGAGCCTATCCCAGCTGACACTGGGTGAAGGCGGGTTCACCTGGACAAGTCACCAGTTCATCACAGGACTGACACATAGAGACAGGCGACCACTGACACTCACATTCACACTACAGACAATTTAGAGTCACCAATTAACCTGCATGCATGTCTGTGGACTGTGGGAGGAAGCCGGAGAACCGGAGAGAACCCACGCAGACACGAGGAGAACATGCAGACTCCACAGAAAAGACCTGATCCAGCTGGAGGATCAAACTCAGGACCTTCTTGCTGTGAGGCGGCAGCGTTGACCACGAACCACCGTGGCGCCCACTGGCGGAACTTTGAACAACACATATCGAGAACTGGAATATCGATTCTGAAGGATCATATTCTCAACAAACACACATTCTGGTGATTCTGGTGATGTTAAAATGTTTAATTCCCTTTGCAGACAGATCATTGGTCGGATGACTGGGAGAAAGCAGCGCAACTTTTTGATGGCGTGGACTGTAAAAGAGTCTCCAGAGCAACAACACTGATCAAGTTCATTGACTCTAATATTACTGCTAACAGCTGTTAGCCAGTTAGCATTAGCTCGTTCACGTTAAAGAAATACACTGTTTGCTAACAAGTTAAAGAAAGACAGGGCGTGATTTTAAAACATGAGGAGGAGTTTTGTGTCTGCAGCTCAGGAAGAGGCGTCACCTGTCAGGTGTCACCTGAACACACACACAGTCAGCTGATGTTTACTGGAGTCAAACAGGAAGTTTTCTTTGGTTTCTGTTCCAGGAAACAAACCAGTTGACCTTTGAAGGGAATTTATTGTTTAAGTTTCCAGAAGAAGAAGAGGAAGTTTATTGTCCCTCATGTGTGGACAAACAGGTGAGTCTCACCTGGTGTGACATCACTGGTAAACATCATCAGATTGTTGGTTTTGTTCATTTATATTTTTCAGTTATTTTGTAAAACAGTCTTTATGGTGCGGGGCGTCCTCTGAACTCTGTTTCCTTCACACAGAAAAAAATCACAGATTCTGATTTTTATTTAATATTGAAATATGATTTATGTTATTATGATATTCAACTGATTGTTAAATTATCATTATTACTATTGATGAACTGAATGGTGTCAAATAAAACCAGACACTGAACAAACTTTTAACTTCCTGAACACTAAAACTCACATTAACATTAATAATGTATTATCGTAGACATGAACCCCGTCCACGTCCCGTCCCGTCCTCGTCCACGTCCACGTCCTGTCCCGTCCGTCCCGTCCCGTCCGTCGTCACGTCCCGTCGTCGTCCGTCGTCCACGTCCCGTCCCGTCCTCTCCGTCCGCGTCCCGTCCCGTCCACGTCCACGTCCCTGTCACGTCCGTCCACGTCCCGTCCCGTCCCGTCCACGTCCACGTCCCGTCCCGTCCGTCACGTCCCTGTCCCGTCCCGTCCCGTCCGTCCCGTCCGTCCGTCCGCCGTCCACGTCCGTCCCGTCCACGTCCCGTCCACGTCGTCCGTCCCGTCCCACGTCCGTCCCGTCCACGTCTCGTCCGTCCGCGTCCACGTCCACGTCCCTGTCCCGTCCCGTCCGTCCCGTCCGTCCCGTCCGTCCACGTCCCTGTCCCCGTCCCGTCCCGTCCACGTCCGTCCACGTCCCTGTCCACGTCCCGTCCCGTCCTCGTCCACGTCCCGTCCGTCGTCCACGTCCCGTCCCGTCCCGTCTCTCACTCTCACACACACAGAGTCAGATAAGAATGAGATAAACTTCCTGTTTACTGCAGCTGATCAGCTGATGAGGTCACACCCTGCAGCAGCAGGACACTGATACAGCTGTGACATCATCAGGCCTGAAGGTACTGAGTCGATGTTAGCCACGCCCCTCACCTGATGCTCAGGACCGCCCCTGGTGACCAACTGAAGAAAGTACAACAAATATTAAAGAAAACTTCTTAAGATATTTACTTTTAACACTGTAATAAAACTTTTAAATCAAATAAACTTTATAAATTCTATTTTATAACAGAACACTTAATAATAATAATAATAATAATAATAATAATAATAATAATAATAATAATAATGAGACAATTGTGACATGTAATCACAACAGTTGATGCAAATTCGACCAGTTGCTGTCATTTCTGCACAACCTGCAATTTTGTTCAATCAACACAACTTTTCTGCAGATTTGACCAATCATCACCTTCCATCAGTTCAACCAATCAGAGCAGACTGCTGCACAAACCTCATGTATGTTTCAATGCTTTATTATTTGTTAAATTAAGTTTCATTTTCATTTTGTCACAGGGACTGAAAACAAGATATTTGAGGTCATCTTGGACTTTAGATCAACACATTTTATAGACCAAACAACTAATCAATTAATGGAGAAAATAATTGATTGATGATTGATTGAATTAATTAATCAATATTCTACATATGTGTTCTATAATTTTTGTATTGCTTGAGTTTGAGCTCTAAAAACATTTTATTTTATTTTTTTAACATTGCCGCCTCAACT
>CM034606.1:171065-211065 GCA_020091685.1 Lutjanus erythropterus
TAGTCACCACCACAGTAATGTAATAATAAATATACACTGTAATAATAATAATAATAATAATAATAATAATACTAATAATAATAATATAGAGTATACTTTGAATAACATACTGCAATGTGTTGTACTACACTGAAGTTCACATGGGCCTAATAGATAATTATACACTGTACAGTATAATACTCTACTACACTCTGCAGCCTGGCTCAATGTCCCGCCCACAGCACCATCTGATTGGTTAGAAGTCACAAGTAACAGCCAATCAGCACAGACACACTGAGTCACAGACAGACAGACACAGAGCTGCTCCGGTGAGCTGAGAGGAGCTGTGTGTCTGTGTGTGTGTGTGTGTGTGTGTGTGTGTGTGTGTGTGTGTGTGTGTGCAAACATCACAATCTTATGATCTGATGAAGAATTTCCCAGTTTGGGATGAATCATCTGTCTCGTCTTTAACTGCAGCTCTGCAGCAACATTTCAGCTTTTATCACTTTAAAAAGTGACAGTTTCATTTAGTCTGTGGATCATGTATGTATCAGTATTATCATATTTATTGTCGTTCCTGATACAGTCTGTGTATCATTTGATTTATTCTTAAGGTTTTTAAAGTGTTTCCTGTTCACTAGATTTTTTTTTACATACACAGCTTTAATGTCATTTTAATTTCAGAAAAAATCTCCCTTAGTAAATAATAAATATGATGTGTACAGAATTTGTTTAATTTTATAAAATTAGTTTTTCCTCTTAACTTAAAGTGCTTCTGCTTCTCTTCTTTAATCAAATCAAAGTATCAGCTGAACATGTTCAAAACATGGTCATGAATTATCTTTGACAGTGAATGTTTGAATTATGTACAACTGCAAAACAAACAACACTGCAGCAGTCCTTTGATAAAGTAAAACAAAATAAAAAATAAAATAAATAAATAAAAATAATAATGATGATTGTTTCCTTTCAGTGTGAGCCTCAAACAGCTGAACATCACTCTGACATTTGTTGTGCACATTTGTAATGAAGACTTGTGCTGATTCACAATTTTTTTTATGTTTAAAAATCTAAATATAACCCATATAAAATGGGTTATATTTAGATTTTTAAATAGTGCCAACTCCTCTGAATTGTGTGTAGGGCAGTAAAATACAAGTATTGTAATCTGTTACAGTTACTGATTAACCCTGTAACATCCTCACAGTCCAGACGGTTTTTATTACAATATTCAATATTCGATATATTCTGACATCTCTGAAGATAATAATAATGATAATAATAATAATAATAATAATAATAATAATAATAATAATAATAATAATGTTAATAATAATAATAATAATAATAATAATAATGATAAAAACAACAGAATCTATGTTTGCTGACAGACAGTCTGGGACAGACATTTGTGAAGCTCAACAGAATCAGGAGAAATCTACTTCCTTTAAGAAATTCGAAAATAAAAGCCCTCCATAAACAGACAGATGGGACAGATGTGGGGGGAAATTGATGGAGTGAGACACACTTGGTTTTTATTTTTGACCTGATGTCACAGTAAGGTTCCCCCTGAGCTGCACACAGGTACTGTTTTTTTTGTTTTGTTTTTTTGTTATATGTTTCCTTTTGCCTTTTTTTTAAACTTTATTTTTACATTTTGTATCACTGTTTTTTTTCAATTATATCTTTACTTCTTTTGAAGATGTTTTATATTTTGTTTCATAGTTTTTATTTTGTTATATCTTAAGTTTTTTATTTTATAACTTATTTCACGTTTTATTTTGATATACTGTGTATATATTAACAGTTTTTATTTTTCATTACATACTTTATTTTATAGTTTTTTTTATTATTATTTATTTATTTATTTATTCATTCATTCATTCATTCATTCATTCATTCATTCATTCATTCATTCATGCATTCACTCATTTTACTGGTTTTGTTTTGAAGGGCAATCCGCCATACTTCCGTTCTTTGCAACCATTTAATCCTTTCCCACAATGCTTTGTGTCCACGTCCGCTGCTTCCTGTTTATTGTGACCGTCTCCACCGGTAAAATCTTAACGTTTTCTTTGCTGTGCCGCCGCTGTGAGCTCGGTGAGTAACCGAATAACGACCCGTTTCACGGTTAAAGCCGCTCCGCGTCGTTTATCGGCGCTATTTGTTCTTTTATTTTGACAGTTAACGTTAAGGGAAGAGAGTCCCTCCGCTGCTTCCTCATCAGTGACACCGAGCCCGGCCGAGCCCACCAAACTCCACTCAAAAACTGCACCATTTAAAACATTCTCAACTTATCACTAACACACAACCATTTTTACAACGATTTCAGACATTTTAGGTAATAAAATGGTCTTGTAATAATTTCGGCATTCGAATAAAAAACGAATGAGCTCAAAATCTGAATGAAATGTCATCTTTAATAATGGATGCCCTGCCAGCAACCGCCCTCCGCGGCAGATTCACTGGGAACAAACGGCGGCGGTAATGATGAAATCTGTCATATACATTGATTTTCAATACAAATCAAATGCAGATTGTTTTATTAAATGAATGATAGATTGAAGAGTGAGAGAACAGCTGGCTGAAAAAAACGGTCCGTCTGTCACTCAGGACGGTCTCTCGGACGCTAAAATTGACAGAAATGTGAACGGAGTTCGGCGTGAGGGGCTCCGGCTCGGTTCAGATAAAGACTGTCACAGAGCAGCTGGATGAGATGATGATGATGATGATGATCTGCGTCTCATCACAAACAGATGTGATGACGTCATCGTGTTTCTCTGTTGGCGGTTGTTTTGATTGACAGGAGGTCAGAGGTCACCTGACTGTGACATCACGGAGGACTGACCCCATGAACTGACCTCAGCCATGATTAGTTTGACTTCTGGATAATTAACAATTCATAGAGTTAATCTGATGATTATTTTCATGCTATTATTATTTGATTATTAGTGATCGGCTCTTCATTTTCTCTCTGAATGTCAGAATCAGCAGGTTCAGGTGAAATTAAGTTTATAATTGATTAATAACCTGACTAATCAATAATAAATCAGTGAATATTGTCGGTGTGTGATGATGGTGGAGAGCAGGCAGGATCTCTTCTTCGATGGTGCCGGATTAGACTGTCTATCATATTTTAATTAATTCATTAACTAATTATTGAACTGACATATCAATGAAAACCTGCTGTCGGAGGTTTACCTTCTGACCCTCTGTGGGCCCCTGAGCCACAGGTTGGGAACACATGGATGAGCTGACTTAGTATTTCAGGTTGTAAATCTGTGAGCAGGATTGATTGATGGTCATTTTATTGCTTTCCAATCGATCGATCAATTTTTTCTTTCTGTTAAAAGGTCAGAAAACGTCCATCAGGCTTTCCTGAATTGATCATCGGTAAAATTATCATCAATCAATTATTCGATTAATCATTGTTATAAAAAAATACAATTTTGCTTGAACCAAGTTCTTTTTCCCCTCGATCAATCTTTTGTTTTGAACTGGACGATGAACTTGAAGTTAATACAGAGGAAATGAGATCAATCCTTTCTGTCAGAAATGTGAAACTGTCGGGTTTCAGCTTCTTAAATGTGACGATTCGCTGCTTTTCTTTGTTCTTTCTGACAGTAAATGAAGAGTCATCGTGTTCTGGACAAAATAAAACATCTGAAAATATGTTGCAGCACAGTCATAAAAATAATCACTGCTGTGATAGATGATCAATTAAATTTTAGTCAGTTGATTAAATTCTTAACCAAATTGTCATAATTCTTAATGTATACTGATTTATTGATTAACTGAAAATAGATCAGCCAATATTTTGAGACCTGAAGAATCATTTGTCATTTTTTAAGCATCATTCTGCTGTAATGAAAGGGTTAATTAAATGGTTAATGCGGTCGAACATATCCTCAGAATGATGGGAACTGAAGTCACTTGATGTTCTTGTTGGTTCTCCTCTCAGCTGAATGATTTTTTTTCACTTTCTGTTCATCATTTTGTCCTGAAAACATCAAACTCTTAAATCAGTCCCACCAGGATTTCACCACATTTTGGGATCATTGCAGCATAAAATGTTGCAACGATCAACAACAAAGTTGTGATGCATGTTGCAACATTTTTAGGTGTTTTTTGCAAAGAAACCTTGAGATCCACTCACCTCTTTCTTCCTTCTCCTCCTCTTCCTCCTCCTCCTCCTCAGGTCTGTAGCAGCTCCTCTTCCTCGCCTCGGTTCAGGTTCAGGATGGAGGACTCGGAGACGGAGCTGGCGGTGTCGGAAACGGACGCCCTGGGCGCAGACTTCATCACAGTGGAGTTGGACACACAGCCCATCGAGTACGTGGTGAAGTGGGCCGAGGTCGGCTCCAAGTTCACCATCTCGTGCGTGAAGAAGGACTCGGACGACCCCACTGACCTGACGGCCGACCAGCTGAAGATTGAGACGGACGAGGCCTTCTTCGCCCCCTACGAGGAGGTGTACCCGTGTGAGGTGACGGAGCAGAGTGTGGAGATAAAGACGGACTCTGACGAGGATGAGGAGGACGGCGACGAGGAGCACGAGGTGCTGGTGGAGGCAGGGAGCAGCCATCTGGATGGCGAGGTGGACTCGGACCAGGCTGACTTTGAGGCCGACGAGCGCCAGTACCGCTGCAGCTACTGTGGGAAGTGTTACAGCCACGCCTCCAGCCTGTACCGCCACCAGCAGACTCACACGGGCAAGAGCGGCGGAGCGGTGCCGCCCGCCAAACGGGCGCTGGAGCCCACGCATCAGGAGGCACGCTACACCTGCCCTCACTGCGGGATGAGCTTCAAAGGCAGCAGGTGGGTACTCACTGCTGTAGCCTAGCAACAGCAACTGTTTGATCAGTCACTCATCTCTGATTATTTTATTGATTAATGATCAATCAATTTATCAGTACAAATGGATTCTTTAACTTCGCTGTGTCAACATAGCGTCTTTTTCTGAGCGCCGGCATAATTTTTAAGTTGTTCCCAATGACCTGAAAGTGTCTGCGGCAAGTTTCAGTTCTTGTTTTTTATCTGCATCGTCGTAAACCGATCAAAGCAAACATCATGACGGACTGTAAACTTTACAACCGAGTCTCTAAATCACCACAAACCACAAAACTAACAGTGATGGAAGCAAAGAAGAGGGATAGAAACGGAGCGCAGCTGACGCGCCGTCAGACGCTTCATCAGAGCGCGCCGCGGCGCTCAGGACAGCTGAGGCGCCTTCAGACACTTCATCAGAGCGCGGCGCTCAGGACAGCTGAGGCGCCGTCAGACGCTTCATCAGAGCGCGCCGCGGCACTCAGGACAGCTGACGCGCCGTCAGACGCTTCATCAGAGCGCGCCGCGGCGCTCAGGACAGCTGACGCGCCGTCAGACGCTTCATCAGAGCGCGGCACTCAGGACAGCTGACGCGCCGTCAGACGCTTCATCAGAGCGCGGCACTCAGGACAGCTGACGCGCCGTCAGACGCTTCATCAGAGCGCGCCGCGGCGCTCAGGACAGCTGAGGCGCCGTCAGACGCTTCATCAGAGCGCGGCGCTCAGGACAGCTGAGGCGCCGTCAGACACTTCATCAGAGCGTGCCGCGGCGCTCAGGACAGCTGAGGCTTGTTTCTGTCTCTGACAGGCTGAGATTGTTCTTGTTAGTGTCTGACAACATTATAGAAAGGATCACTACAGTCAGAGAGATTTTTTTTTAAAGAGGAAGAGACGTTTGGTTTAAACAGAAACAGCTGATTTATTGATCTCAACAAACTCTCCAGAATCCTTCATCATCATCATCAGCTTCATTCAAACTTTACAGAAACGAAATAAAACTCAACAAGTCTTTGTTTGTGTTTCCAACAATCACCAGCTCTGGTTTGGTCCAAATAAATCCTTAGTTCATCAGAGGAGCACCGTGTGCCGGGAACAGGTGATTTTACACCTGAACTGCAGGAAGACGCACACTTTGAATTTCTCTGACTGAGTGAAAATCTGATGTTTTCGTCACAGATGATGAAGTTGGACATTAAAATGTGAATCTATGTCACGTCTGTCTATGTATCAGGCTAAAAACAAGACCTACCTAAAAGCAGCCAACTGTAATCTGTTACAGTTACTGAGGTAACTGTGTAATCAAATTACAGTTACTGATCAGATGTTGTTGATTACATCTGCTCTTTGCTCAGTGACCTCTGATGGTCTGTTTTGTTTCCTCAGTCGGTCAATAAAGTTTTTTTTTAACGTGTTATTTCCTGTGTTTACCTGTCAGGATGTTGGGAAGTCACCTGCGGCTGCACGGGAAGCGGCGGATCCACCCCTGCAACATCTGCGGGAAGGAGTTTAATCACAGCTCCAGCCTATCTCGCCATCGCCTCATCCACAAGAAAGGAAAAGGGCTCCCCAAAGATGTGACCCTTGGCCCCAACATGGCCGCCCTGCGCCACTCGCTGAAGGTCGCTGGCAAGAACAAGAAGCCCAAGAGGCAGCAGCCGCCACCGCAGCAGCAGCACGTGGCGACGGCCGCCATCATCCAGACTGTGGGCGGGGATAAGTTCTATGCCTGCCCGCAGTGCGACATGAGCTTCAGGACGTCGACGCAGCTGTCCAAACATCAGGTGACCCACGTCAAGGAGCTGCTGGACAACTACACGCCAGGCAAGGAGAACCTCGCTGAGACCTCATCTGACCTCAAGATCCGCTTGAAGCTCTGCTCCCGTGACAAGCCCAACTTCTACACCCTCTGCAAGAAGAACCGCCGCCGCCGGGGTGGCCGGGCCACGAAACGGGGCCCCGCCATCTCCGAGGAGGAGGAGGGAGGCGGTGGAGGAGGAGCAGCAGGAGGAGGAACCGGGCGTCACGGCTGCAGCCAGTGTGGGAAGAGGTTCAGCCACGCCTCCAGCCTGGCGCGGCACCAGCAGACCCACAGGGTGGTGGACGGCGGCGGTGGCGGGCGGGTGAAGCTGCCACAGCATCAGAAGCAGCTTCTCGTCAAGACTGGACTCCCCGTCACCAAGACCAAGACCTACACCTGCGCGGCATGCAACAAGACCTTCATGCACTCGTCGAGCTTCTCCCGCCACAAGAAGGCCCACCTGGAGGAGGAGCAGCGTGCTCGTGCTGCGGCGGCTGCCAAGCGCCGGAAGAGAGTCGTCCTGGACGAGACCGCTCCGCTGGAGTCCGACTCAGAGTGACATCACCCGGCTCTGGACTGGGATTGAACCGATTCGGTTCTGAATCAGCACTGACTGGTTCTGTTTGTCCAAGTTCTCGGGAACTGGAACTGGTTCTTCTTCTCTGGTGTAGATAGCAACAGGACATCCATATATGGTCGTATGAGGGGGAACCTCCACATACGGTCGTATCCATATATGGTCATAACTGACCGTTAGCTAATTGCTCTTAAGGGTGGGATTAGATTTAAAGTGTTGCCCCGCCCCTGCTCCTGGCCCCGCCCACAGCCCCGCCCCTCCTCCACCTGTCTGCACACGGACGCTGTTCGCTTTCATTCAGCCCTCGCTACACTCCATCCCCCATCAGCCACCTGGGGACAGAGCTGGGAGTCTGTTTCCCATCAGCCTTGGCACCTGTAAATCTGATCTCAGCACACAGAGCATGATGGGAAATCGAGTCTCTACAGGAAATAAAACCTTCAGTTTAAATCTGAGCCGAGGTCAGACGCTGTGGAAGTTTATTAACGACAAAACTCGTCTTTTTTTAAACAACCCTTTAAAAAAAAAAACATAAAAGAAACCCCGCCTCCTCTGGTCGCTCTTTAAATCTTATTGGTCCACAGTTTAGTTGAATCTGCCGGCACAGAAAATCATCGTCACGTTAGGGAAAATAAAATGTTTTTCTGAGATTAATAAGAGTAAAAATCTTTTAGTTTCCTCAAAATTTCGTAATTTGAGATTTATTTTATTCAGTTCCTGTCACAAATATTTTTTTCACTCATCTCTCAATCTCTTCTGTTGAGTTCTGAGGAAATGTCTGAAATTATCCTTAACTTTATTGATTATTTTCCCTAATCTAACATCTAATGAATATTTTTTATTGATTCTTGAGATCATCATTTTTTTCTGTCCAGAATCAAAAAGCATTCACAAAAAAACATAATCTGTGAAAAGCTGAACATAGAGAATGGAACTGAATGATGTATTGATTGATTGATTCTCTGATCGATTCGACCCAACGTGAAAATCATTGAAATCTTCTGTTTCTGAATAAAAATAATAAAAAGTTAGTTTTGCCGTCAGTAAACATCCGTACAGCGACTCCTCCGCTTGTTTCCTTGTTCGTTTGCTTTCCTCTGATGTCACCACCCAGTTCCTTCCTGGTTTTTGACCCGAGTGATTTTGATTGGCTGAAGTTCTTCTCGGCACAGCGTTCTGATTGGTTGACTGCGTCACAGTTTTGATGTTTTTAAAAAGCTTAAAATGTGAAATCCGAGCGGACGAGCTGATTGGTTGGAGCTCCACATTAATGTTTGCATGAAGACTATAACCTGCAGCTAGTCGGCCATATTTGTAGTTTTTCAGCCGTGTGTGTGTGTGCGTGTGTGTTTGATGAGCGATCTGCAGCGTCTGGCGTTTGGATTTCTCGTTTTAGCAGCAGACGGCCATGTTGTGGAGGTCGAAGGGGAAACTGCACTACTTATTTATGAATTTGGAACAATGTTGTAATATATAATAAATATAAATAAATAAATGGTATTTAAATGTGATTCACACTTTAAAAAAAATACAAAAAAAAAAACAAAAAAAAACAAAAGAGCATCACCCGGCTGCCCTCGTTAGCGTAGCAACACCACCACCACCCTCATTGTTTAGTATCAGCATCATCCACAGCAGCAGACAGGAAATGACTCAGACAGATGTCCAATTTTAAAAGTAAAAGCCTCCAGATCAATTGTGAGAAGTAAAAACTGAGATTTACAAAAAAACAAAACAGAAATACAAACAGTTCAAACGCAAAGCAGCTGCTTCCAAAAACATCATTTATCAATCAAACAGATGATTGACTCTTCCTGAACCTGTGGCTGCAGCACCTGTGAAAGATGCGTTTCCACCTACAGTACCTGGAACTACTTTACAAGGAACTAAAAGGTTCCTTGGGCCCCGTCTTTGTTTCACTGAGGTCTGAAGATTCAGCATCTGTGCACACAACTTTACAACAACCATGACCATATATGGTCAGGCAGAATCATCCGTGTGATCTGTAACCTCATGTTGACATGTTGAAGCACAACGAACAAAAACAAAACTGGTCTGCGGCTTCAGATTTTTTAATTTCTTTAAAAATTCATAAAATTCTAAAGCCAGAGCAGGAACATTTTCTGGGCATAAAATAATTTAGATCCTGGGTCCTGCAGTGGAAACTGAGCTGCATATATGGCCACATTTTAAGTTAGCTAATGGTAGCAAAATGTTAGCACTAAATAACTGGCTAGTTAATCTACATCAGTGATTAGCTACGTAGTTAGCTAGGATTTTGCCAAGATTAACCATCAGATGTAACTAGCGAGCTAATCTACATCAGTTGTTTGCTAGTTACTTAGATTTGATGGCCAATGTTAGCAAAACGCTAGTTAACTAGTTAATTAATCTACGCTGGCAGTTAGCGACCTAGTTAGCTAGCATCTTGCCAACATAAACCATGAGCTGTAACTAGCTAGCTAACTTACATTAATTCTTAGCTAAAACATTAGCCAACAGATGTACTGGCCAATGGTTGATTAGCACGCTATCTAGGTAGTGTTGTGCTGGCATTAGCTAACTTAAGATGTGGCTGTATATACATACGTGTCCTTCCTGGTCGTCCAGCAGCGTCTTTGAATCGTCTTCAGCATGAATTTTCTTTTCTTCAGTCGAGTCGAGCACAGAGCAGATCTGATGACAGGAAACAGGAAACGGGAAGAGACAAAGCTGACCAAGGTTCCCCCAGGTACAAAGTTTGCTCAACTGTTATTGGAGCACAGAGCCAAAAGGGGCGGGACTTAGTGAGATTGTGATGGACGTGTGTCTCATGAAAGGACTGATCTGAATGGTCGATCCTCGGAGGTCATGAAAGACTCAAACGGACGTCTCGGACCAAACGTGGATGAGTTTTTCCTCGGTGACAGACGGAGCAGCTTCAGCCAAAATAAAACCTGGACCCTGAACTCCACCCCCCACCCTCCCCTCCCATCACCTTCTGTTTCCTGCTCGTCGAGCCGCCGGGCGCCGTCTGTCCGTCTGGCGGTGAACACTTTGAGTTTGTGAATAACATTTGACTGTGTGAATTGGATTTGTCCTAATTTCATGGTGACTTATTTATAGGTGTGCATAGGCAGCAGAGGGCTGCGCTACAAACCTCCCTGAGAAAAAAAACAAAACAAAAAGAAGCTCCTCCTCTTCTTCCTCCTCCTCTTCCTCCTCCTCCTCCTCCTCTTCATCCTTCTGGTTTGTGTTTCCTCAGTTTCGGGCCTCACAGCTGCCGTTCTCCTCTTTTCCACCATGTTGTGTTGGTTTGTTTTCTTTGGTTCGTGGTTCCAGCGAAGCTTCACCTGCAGATAGAAGGTTGTTCGTCATTGTATCGTGTTTGCCAATAGAATAAAAACACCGTTGACATGTTTTGTCTTGCGTTTTGTAATAAACCTTTAAAAAAAAAAGTCCTTCTGTTTGTCTTCAGTCAACCTGCTTCACATGTGTCAACAAAAATCTCATATCTGACTCTATCAGTAGTGGAAAGTACTGAACAACTGTATTCAAGTACTATTACATTACTGAAATATTACTTAACTACAGATTAAAGAAATAACTGTTTCATGTGTGTCTGGTTTTCATCAGCCTGTTTGATCAGATGACTGCAAACATGGAGATGGATTCAAATTGTTGTCCTACTTAGTATTTAATTATGATTTTAAAAGAGTAAAATAAAATTGATAGATACATCAGGAAATAGTTTATAAGTGATATTTGGAGGTATTAGTTAATCAGACCGTCCAGGAAGTTGTGATGTTGTGATCACAACAGTCAAATTCAACCAATCCCTGTGAATTCTGTGCAACTTTTGCAATTTTGTCTAAACTCTGCAACTTCACAAATTTGACCGATCATCCTCCTCAAACATCACGTACTTCTCAATGAACCGACGCAGTGTTTTGTTTCCATGGGGTCATAAAAATTCTTAAAGTTAAAAATTTAAATTTTAGGCCTTAAAAAGTTTTAAATACGTTGGGATTTTCGATGCAAGGTCATAAATAATGTTTAGTCAAGTTTTAAAATGATTTGCTTGTTTATTCGTTGGTTCCATCTTTTCCTTCAGAGAAATGTGCTGACGGCGACATTCATTCCTTCCTTTTGTTGTAGTTCTGTCTGGGGAATTCCAGAATTACAAAGTCCATGCTATTCATCCATGCTGACTTCCCGGAAGGAATTAATTGCCGGACATCTATGGAAACCCACCAACGCCAAAGAGTACTTCCGTAGACGGGCTGTGGTACTTCCATATTCTTTAGCTAACGCAGTATCAACAGAGAAGGATGGAGAAGTGCACTTTTGATGAAGTCTGGCTCGATGATGATGCATTTAAAACCTGGCTTAAGGTCATAAATTTAAATCATAATGGTCATAAAAAGTCTTAAATTTCTCTGACTGAAACCTGCAGAAACCCTGATTTATAATATTTTTTATTTTGTCATTGATTCTGAAAAGAACACATTTGTTTTTTTTGAGCTCCAAAAAGATTTTACCTTTTGTGAAAAACCCCTCAGGTGACCTTTACATTCACACATGAAGCAGACTTTTGTAACTTTTGTAATTCGGAGCCTTTTTGGTGACAGAACATTCAGAGCAGAGCGTGCTTCTGTTTTATTCTCCCTGAACAAGTTGTCTTTGATTTTTAATGAATTATACACAAAGTCACAACTTTATTTTGACCAAAGAAATCCAAAGAACCCTGCAAATTACTGCAGGGACTGATTAACAAATTACTGCTGAGTGGATGAGCAGGAGGGTCACGGTTCATGTAGACTGTCCCCGTAGTCTTCAGACTGCATCAAACAGTCCGTCCTTTGTAAGAGCAGCTGCAGTCTGAACTGAAAGTAAAGAGACAAAGACTGAGATTTGTAACACATCATGTCAGCCAATCAATATTCACACCTGATCACTTAGTGATCAATGTGTGAAGATTGGGTTCATTAATAATCAGATGATCAATTTTCCTCTCAGAGGTGTTTGTAGTGTTGCAGCTGCTCACTGTGACCACAAGAGGGCAGCAAACATACGCATGTGTGTTCAACAGCAGGAGAATGCAACACATTTCAGCAGTGGTGGGATGTAACTAAGTACTTTTACTCAAGTACTGTACAGAAGTACAGATGTGAGATATAAAATGGAGACAACTGTTACTCTGTTTACTCTACTGAAGATCAGAAGGGAGTAAAATATGAGCTGAGAGGAGAATTAATATTTATCATATGTTGTTGTGTTTGTCTTTTATGCTGCGACAATCTTAAACATCTACAGCAGTAAAATGTAAAAATGACAGATACGCATTAATGCAGCAGTGATGTTGATAAAACATTGTGATCAGTATAATGATAAAATACTGATGAACTACACAATAGTATCACATCAGATGTGACTTTAGTTATCCTCATTATTATATCCCATTGCAATTCCTAACTGGTTGAAAAAATATTATAAATATGATGCGTCTCAAAGAAATGCTTTAATACCAATAAAATAACTTGTGGTCCATTAAAACCAGTGAAAGCAGAGATAAAAATCCTGTATGTAAAATAAATATCAGTGTTTCTATCAGTTTCCAGGAGCAGAAAGAAAAGTCCCCTGTAGCCAGCTGTGTCCACGAGCAGAGACCTGTCTTTGATTTCAAAGAGGGATGTTCTTATGATCTAATGTAAGTATTATTAATGGAAACAGGAACTGTAAATTAAAACAGATGGGTTTGCTGTTATGATCCTCAATCATGACATATTAGAGAATTAATCATCTATCATTTACATCATTGTTTGTAGTTAGTTTTAGTTATGATCATGACAGAATACAGCTGCTGTAGATGTGTTTAAGAATCGTTAGATCTGATTAGATTACATTAGATTAACCTTTATTGTGTCCCTTAAGGAGAAATTTGTCAAGGACATTTCAGAGAACACATGTGACTTGACCACACACATGTACAATCAAATTGTAGGTAACACCATTAATACCTATTCCCAGTGAACTGTATAGTCTACTTTTCAAAAAGAACTGGACCTGATTCTTATTCTTTCTCCACAGAGTCACCCAGGAAAGCTCAGAGGTCCCCAGCAGTCAGCACCCAACAAACCTGGACTCTACACAAACAGACTACAGCTACTTTTGCATGTTATGTACCTTTTGATTCATTCATTGTCCATAACCGTTTATCCTTGAAGGGTCGGTGGGGACGGGGTCTGGAGCCTACCTCAACTGACGCTGGGGGAGAGTCGGGCCACATGCACCTGTTAATACCAATTTCCATGCTGCACTTTTGAGTCCAGCATGTTGTCAGTTTGTCCACCATGGTTCTGACGTTTGGTTCCATGATGTTAGTTTGATCATGTCATTCACTGAATTTTCTGTTCCAGCTACTGGAGGAGAACCTTGTCACTTTTGTGAAAAATGAACTGAAGAAGATACAGAAGGTTCTGAGCTCAGATTGGTCAGAATACTTAGAGGGTCAAAGAGAAGATGAGGAGGTATTGCACAGTCAGGATGCAGAGCAGAGGAAGATCAGCAGAGAAGCATTTCTGAAGATCACACTTCATTACCTGAGGAGAATGAAGCAGGAGGAGCTGGCTGACCGTCTGCAGAGCAGTAAGAGGAATTCTCAGATTCAACAAACTCAGTCATGAGACAGAGAAGAATGTGTTTGTATATATACACTGATGAAGTCAAATGATGAAATACTTGTTTGTGTTCATTCAGGATATCCTGTTCCAGCTTGTTTCCAGCATAAACTTAAATCTAACCTGAAGAAGAAGTTCCAGTTTGTGTTTGAGGGGATTTCTACAGCAGGAAACTCAACCCCTCTGAACCAGATCTACACAGAGCTCTACATCACAGAGGGAGGGGCTTCAGAGGTCAATGATGAACATGAGGTCAGACAGATTGAAACAGCATCCAGGAAACCAGACAGACCAGAAACAACAATCAGACAAGAAGACATCTTTAAACCCTCATCTGAAAGAGATGAACCAATCAGAACAGTGATGACAAAGGGAGTGGCTGGCATCGGGAAAACAGTCTTAACACAGAAGTTCACTCTGGACTGGACTGAAGACAAAACCAACCAGGACATACAGTTCATGTTTCCATTCACTTTCAGAGAGCTGAATGTGCTGAAAGAAGAAAAGTTCAGCTTGGTGGAACTTGTTCATCTCTTCTTCACTGAAACCAAAGAAGCAGGAATCTGCAGGTTTGAAGAGTTCCAGGTTGTGTTCATCTTTGATGGTCTGGATGAGTGTCGACTTCCTCTGGACTTCAACAAAACTAAAATCCTACTGATGTTACAGAGTCCACCTCAGTGGATGTGCTGCTGACAAACCTCATCAGGGGGAAACTGCTTCCCTCTGCTCGCCTCTGGATAACCACACGACCTGCAGCAGCCAATCAGATCCCTCCTGAGTGTGTTGACATGGTGACAGAGGTCAGAGGGTTCACTGACCCACAGAAGGAGGAGTACTTCAGGAAGAGATTCAGAGACAAGAAGCAGACCAGCAGAATCATCTCCCACATCAAGACATCACGAAGCCTCCACATCATGTGTCACATCCCAGTCTTCTGCTGGATCACTGCTACAGTTCTGGAGGACGTGTTGAAGACCAGAGAGGGAGGAGAGCTGCCCAAGACCCTGACTGAGATGTACATCCACTTCCTGGTGGTTCAGTCCAAACTGAAGAACGTCAAGTATGATGGAGGATCTGAGACAGATCCACACTGGAGTCCAGAGAGCAGGAAGATGATTGAGTCTCTGGGAAAACTGGCTTTTGATCAGCTGCAGAAAGGAAACCTGATCTTCTATGAATCAGACCTGACAGAGTGTGGCATCGATATCAGAGCAGCCTCAGTGTACTCAGGAGTGTTCACACAGATCTTTAAAGAGGAGAGTGGACTGTACCAGGACAAGGTGTTCTGCTTCGTCCATCTGAGTGTTCAGGAGTTTCTGGCTGCTCTTCATGTCCATCTGACATTCATCAACTCTGGAGTCAATCTGCTGTCAGAAGAACAAACAACCTCCCAGAAGTCTGAAACAAGACAAGACGAATCTGCAGAGACACACTTCTACCAGAGTGCTGTGGACAAGGCCTCACAGAGTCCAAATGGACACCTGGACTTGTTCCTCCAGTTTCTCCTGGGTCTTTCACTGCAGAACAATCAGATTCTCCTACATGGTCTGCTGACACAGGCAGGAAGTAGCTCACAGACCAACCAGGAAACAGCTGAGTACATCAAGAAGAAGATCAGTGAGAATCTGTCTCCAGAGAGAAGCATCAATCTGTTCCACTGTCTGAATGAACTGAATGATGGTTCTCTAGTGGAGGAGATCCAACAGTACCTGAGTTCAGGAAGTCTCTCCACAGATAAACTGTCTCCTGCTCAGTGGTCAGCTCTGGTCTTCATCTTACTGTCATCAGAAAAAGATCTGGACGTGTTTGACCTGAAGAAATTCTCTGCTTCAGAGGTTCTTCTGAGGCTGCTGCCAGTGGTCAAAGCCTCCAACAAAGCTCTGTGAGTACACAGATAAAGTCTATGGATTTATTTGTCAGATTTTAAATACTCTATCTTTTGAACATGAAAGGAAAAACCTTACTAACTGCATTTTCCTCTTTACTGTCTCTTAAGACTGAGTGGCTGTAACCTCTCAGAGAGAAGCTGTAAAGCTCTGTTCTCAGTTCTTAGTTCTCAATCCTCTAGTCTAAGAGAACTGGATCTGAGTGACAACAATCTGCAAGACTCAGGAGTGAAGCTTCTGGCTGCTGGACTGGAGGGACCACACTGTACACTGGAAACTCTCAGGTCAGAATTGATGAATCTTTTCAACTGATGGCCACCTTAATACTAATTTACATTTCTCAATAAGGTAAGGTAATTTATTTTTTTTTCAGTGTCATGCACCAAAAGAAAGGTGCCCAGCCCTCATGGGCTTATAAGACACTACAAACAACAGACACAAAACAAGTCAGGAGCAAACACCAAGATACAAAGAGAGCGAAAGAAACAAGGTCATACATGACAAACTCAAATCAAATACTGAGGTCTCAGACCTGCTTACTAAAATGATATCACAGACCCTAAGCATATCTAAAGCACATAACTATCTTTTAACAGATCAAATAAAGAGTGACCTTGTACGCTGCTGATAGGCATTTGACACAAATTGAGCTAAAGGAAACACTTTGTCTGTAAACAGGTATTTAAGTCTACATTCGTCAGACATGGAGAATAAATCCAAACAATCATCAGACATTTTAAGAAAAAGCCTGTGTCTAAAATCAAGATGATGGATGGATGAATGGGTGGATGGATGGATGGATGGATGGATGGATGGATGGATGGATGGATGGATGGATGGATGGATGGATGGATGGATGGATGATGATGATGGATGGATGGATGGATGGATGGATGATGGATGGATGGATGATGGATGAATGGGTGGATGGATGGATGATGGATGGATGATGGATGGATGGATGGATGGATGGATGGATGGATGATGGATGGATGGATGGATGGATAGATGGATGGATGGATGATGATGATGATGGATGGATGGATGGATGGATGGATGGATGGATGGATGGATGGATGATGATGATGATGGATGGATGGATGGATGGATGATGGATGGATGGATGATGGATGAATGGGTGGATGGATGGATGATGGATGGATGATGGATGGATGGATGGATGGATGGATGGATGGATGGATGGATGGATGGATGGATAGATGGATGGATGATGATGATGGATGGATGGAGGGATGATGATGGATGGATGGATGGATGGATGGATGGATGGATGGATGATGATGATGGATGGATGGAGGGATGATGGATGGATGGAGGGATGATGGATGGATGGATGGATGGATGATGATGATGATGGATGGATGGATGGATGGATGGATGGATGGATGGATGGATGGATGGATGGATGGATGATTGATTGATTGATCCATCATCATCCATCCATAGGAAACCTATGCAAACACAGGAAGAAATCCACACAGAAAGGCTTTGCCCCAACCGGTAATCAAACCCAAGCCCTTCTTGCTGTGAGATAATGGTGCTAACCACTGAACCTGTGCTACCCATCTATTGATTGAACTTGAAATATGACAGAGGTATCATCACAGTAACCAACAGTATTGCAGTACTGTGCTAATCTTCCAGCCCTCACAGTGCCCTCAGATTATAATGACATGTGTTGTTTTATATGTTTGCAGTCTGTCAGGTTGTCTGATCACAGAAGAAGGCTGTTCTTGTCTGGCCTCAGCTCTGAGCTCCAACCCCTCCTGTCTGAGAGAACTGGACCTGAGCTACAATCATCCAGGAGACCCAGGAGTAAAACTGCTTTCTACTGGACTGGAGGATCCTCAATGGAGACTGGACACTCTCAAGTATGAAGAGCCTTGTGTGTTAGGTTTTTAAAACAAGGTCCTGCCTATCATTATTAGTATTCTCTTTGGACCTTCTCTTTTGCCTAAAAAAACACTACCTGTTTGAATATTTCTAGGAGACAGAGGTCTGCGGCTGAATGATTTCAGATGACAAATAATAAAAATCATCACTGACTGCCTCAAGCAGACAGAATATGAAGTTCCCATCATCAAGTTACTAAACATTGATACATTTTTAGATCTTCATATCTTCTTGTAGTCATCAGCCAATAAGAAGAAGCTCTGCTGAACTGAAAGAATATCAGCTGATCGACATTAATTGTTGCATGTGAACATGAAAGTACATTTGTAGAGAATAACAAAACTCTGTGTATGAGAGTGACTTAATGTTAATGTTTGCATGCCAAAAGATCATGTGTTGGTCTGACACACACCCCCCCCCCCCCCTAAAAAAAATGTCTTCCAGGGTGGAGCCTGCTGGAGCTCGATGGTTGAGGCCTGGTCTTAGGAAGTGTAAGTGAGAAAACAAAGCATCACACATTCAACATTCAAACTGTGACATCAGACTTTCAATCAATGAATAAATGATAGATTAACTTGGATTATATGTAGTGTGGTTATGTGAGGTACTTATTCATAGTCAGTGTATTACCTACAATAGATGGTGGTCGACGGGCTTCCAGTTTGAAGAAGTAGCAAATTTTATTTTTGCTACTGGGGCCCACAAAACTAATGACAATAAAATCATAACAAAAATGCATCATATTCCACTGGTTTCCACTTGAGCTGTGTTTGTGTATCAGGCCGATCAGGAAAAAAAATCACCCAACATCTGGAAAATAGCTAAAATTACGATTTGTGGGGTAGACAGGATGAATGTCTAATATGATCAAATTCATGAATTCATGTTCGATTGAACATAGGATCATAAAAATACAGTTTTTATGGATTTACATTGAGCTGTTTTTTTTAGTGTCTGTATTTTGGACACACACACACACACACACACACACACACACACACACACACACCCTTATTTCTCCAAACACACATATACAGTACATTATGCCATCACTGAGTACACAGACAGAGCATTTTAGTTGAAATTATATGTACAGTTCTGTATATATTAAAGTTCTGTAACCAAAAAAATACTTTAATTGAAACCAATGGCATAAGAGAGAAAATGGCGCCATCTAGTGAAAAACCAAATCAATTATACATTTCGAGGCATAAGTGCAGAGAAGCAAAAGAATTTGACAAAAATCTTGTTTCAATGATCTGTCAGCAGGAAGTCAAAAACTGTGGTATTAATGGAAGTCAGTGGTCCAAAAATGGACTCTAGAGGTAAATTAAGTTGGTAATTGAGTACACAGTGTATTTTAAGATTCATATAGGAGACGAGGTTAAAATTTCAAAACATGATTAAAAAACATTAGTCTTTGCCAGGAATTATGACATATTCATGACCACAGCCTCAACAGCTGTACAATGAAAACTCAAATGGTCCAAAAATAAGCCCAGAATGCACAGAGAGTTAAGTGAATACTATATTTAGACTATTTTCACCACTTTACATTACTGTCAGACAGAAACTACTGTTATATAAGACAAATATCACCTCCTCCAAGGTTGTTGACTGGTATCTACTGTATGTAATATACTGACTGTATATACTTATGGATAAATACAACCACACTTCAAGTAATCAGAAGTAGCTCTTTAATGTTGTGCCGTCTTTTCTTCATCAGATTCCTGTGAACTCAAACCCGACACAAACACAGTGAATAGAAAGATCAGACTGTCTGACAACAAAAGGACGATGACACATGTTGAGGAGGATCAGTCTCATCCTGATCATCCAGACAGGTTTGACCACTGGCCTCAGCTGCTGTGTGTGAATGGTCTGACTGGTCGCTGTTACTGGGAGGTGGAGTGGACTGGACGGGTTCATATAGCAGTGACTTACAGAGGAATCAGCAGAAGAGGGAATGGATATGACTGTTTGTTTGGACGGAACGATCAGTCCTGGAGTCTCGTCTGCTCTGATACTATTGGTTACTCTGTCTGGCACAATAACAAAGCAACATACATCACCTCCTCCTCCTCCTCCTCCTCCTCCTCTGTCTCTGGTAGAGTAGCAGTGTATGTGGACTGTCCTGCTGGCTCTCTGTCCTTCTACAGCGTCTCCTCTGACAAACTGATCCACCTCCACACCTTCAACACCACATTCACTCAACCTCTGTATCCTGGGTTCAGGTTCTGGTCTGACAGGCCTGGTTCCTCAGTGTCTGTGTGCTGGCCAGATGTTCAGTCTGTACAGGATCACATCTGTACTGCTGAGGCTGAGGGAGTTGCATGATCATTAACTTAATAAAGAGAAGAGCAAAGCATGCTGGGATGAAGGAAGCATGTGTGAGAGAAAGCACATGGGAGAAGTTAGCCTTCAAATCTTTTTAAAACATTATATCAACTTAAAATATTTTATCATCTGCAGAATATTTTATCTTAAGAACATTTTATCAATTTCAGAACATCGCCCGAGTGCGACCGTTTCTCATAGATACTGATGCTTCTATAATCTGCAGACTCAGCTACAGTAATGTTCCACTTTCTGATCATCCTGACAAAAATACTGTTCAACTATAATTACTACAGAACTTATCAGCACAGGTGCTGACAAAAACAGATTACACATTTCAAAGTCTCTGCATCGGCTTATTTTATTTGTTCATACAGTGATTCTTGGTCTGCCGATTTGCTTTTAGCCTGTAGACCCTCTGGAACCCTCAGCTCTTCTGATAGTGACCCTCCATAGTAAAAACAAAAACTCATGGCGTCCTTTTATTACTGCGGTCCACATCTTTGGAACAGTCTGAAAACATGAGAGGTGGCAGACAGTGTCGATATCATTAAAAGTGAACTCAACACCTGCCTTTTTAATATGACTTTTAACTGAACTTTATTTATTTCTATTATGTCTATTTATGTATAGATTTTAGTCTGTTTTACTTCTTGGTATATCCTTCTGTTGTACTCGTGTTTTAGTTTCTGCTATGTTTTGTATTATTGCGTGTGATAAAGCACTTTGTGTTAAATTTAGTTTATATTAATTAAAGATGTGAAGAACTGATAGTGACACACTCCAACCTACTTTGTAATCCACTGAATAACACACCGTGTCTGGCTTCAGTCTGCTCTGTTCAGAAGTTGTTCATGCTTTTTTGATCCATGTTATTATTTCCAGTTAAATCCTCACTTACACTGCATCATATTTGGGGGAATCACTGGTTGTAAGACATGATCTGCCAATTTCAAGTGAATTTGAGATTTATAGATCACAGGTGGTTCAGTTACAAATTTTCTGCTCAGAACCTAAAGGTTTTTTATGCTCAGTATATTTTATGAATCGGTCGTCTGTCTCTGTGTGTCTGTCCTGTGATGAACTGGCGACCTGTCCAGGGCGAACCCCGCCTCTCGCCCAGTGTCAGCTGGGATAGACTCCAGCAGCCCGCCACCATTACGGAATAAGCGTTTACAGAAACTGGATGGATGGATGTTTTATGAATCAACTTGAACATAAGAACACAGTTGGAAATTATATTAAGTTTAAGTCCAAGTAAAAATCTAACAAAATGTTTATAAATGAGGCCTTAACTCTTTCTATGGCCATATGTTAGATAACTGTATTGACCCAATTATAGGGCAATAATTACATTTAAAAGACTGGTGGTCATGTTACATTCAGGAACTAAACATTCACACGTTCACAGCATCATTTTCTTACAGCTGTCCTTACAGGGTGTCCCAGTAACAGAACACAGGTGGATGTTCTCAGCACTGAAAGTGTCTCGTTTAGCCTGCAGTAGTTTCTGTGATGTTTTGGAGGAAATAAATTCCTGATGAGTAAAAATTAGTCAAATGACTCTCCTGACATCTTCACAGCAGAAACAGATTGAATCATCTGTCAAACGGCTGAGAATTATTCACTTTAAGGCTCCAGAGATGAAGAGTCTAAGGTGCAAGTTCAGATAGAACTTAAACCGTTTTATGTCTTCAAAAAGAGAGCTGATGGAAAAGGGGCGTGTTTTATACTGGGACCAGTATAGAGAGTGTGACTCCCAGTCCAAACCATTTCACTGAGACGTTACATAAACTAGCTGTTCTTTTTTGACTCAGAGGTTTAGGCTGATTGTCTTAATGACCTCTCAGTTAATCTGATCTAATCTGAATTCTGCCCAACAACAGGCTACGAGGAGACATGGGATTGGTCAGCTGAGCAGCTGCAGGGTCTCTGTGGGTCTACATGTGATATAAAAACCTGTAAAACTGTAACTCAGTCCATATAAGACCACATCATTATGAATAAGCAACAACAGCTACTCACCTGGCTGCTTCTTGAACAAACTTGATTCTGTTAGCTGGTCTGTGTCTGAACAGACAGAATAAACTGAGTGTGACTGAATACATGAGTCTAACTGCACAATCAGAAACAACATGTGGATAAACTTTAGGTTAAAAACCAGTGAACTTGTCCTTTAAAGGACTTGGACATGACCCCTCCCCCTCAGGCCCCCCGGGGTGTCTCCCTGCGTCATGGCCGCTGTCCTTGGCCCTCGGTTGACATCAGCAGTTAATCTGTTCCTCTGAGCTGATTAACTCTGTTTATCTGCTCAGCTGCTGTTAAGCACCTGCACATCACGGTCAAACACTGTAAAACACTGTGACACACTGTGAAACACTGTGAAACACTGTAAAACACTGTGACACACTGTGACACACTGTGAAACACTGTGAAACACTGTGACACACTGTAAAACACTGTGACACACTGTGAAACACTGTGACACACTGTGACACACTGTGAAACACTGTGACACACTGTGACACACTGTAAAACACTGTGACACTGTGACACACTGTAAAACACTGTGACACACTGTAAAACACTGTGACACTGTGACACACTGTGACACACTGTAAAACACTGTGACACACTGTGACACACTGTAAAACACTGTGACACACTGTAAAACACTGTGAAACACTGTGACACACTGTAAAACACTGTGACACACTGTAAAACACTGTGACACACTGTAAAACACTGTAAAACACTGTGAAACACTGTGACACACTGTGACACACTGTGACACACCGTAAAACACTGTGACACACTGTGACACACTGTAAAACACTGTGACACACCGTAAAACACTGTGACACACTGTGACACACTGTAAAACACTGTGACACACCGTAAAACACTGTAAAACACTGTGACACACTGTAAAACACTGTGACACACTATAAAACACTGTGACACACTGTAAAACAATATGAAACACTGTGACACACTGTAAAACACTGTGACACACTGTGACATGTGACACACTGTAAAACAATATGACATGTCATATTGTTTTACAGTGTGTCACAGTGCAGTGCAAACAATATGAAACACTATGACACACTGTAAAACAATATGAAACACTGTGACACAGTGTAAAACAATATGAAACACTATGACACACTGTAAAACAATATGAAACACTGTGACACACTGTAAAACACTGTGACACACTATAAAACACTGTGACACACTATAAAACACTGTGACACACTATAAAACACTGTAAAACACAGTGACACACTATAAAACACTGTAAAACACTGTGACACACTGTAAAACACCGTGACACACTGTAAAACACTGTGACACACTGTAAAACAATATGAAACACTGTGACACACTGTAAAACAATATGAAACACTGGAAAACAATATGAAACACTGGAAAACAATATGAAACACTGTGACACACTGGAAAACAATATGAAACACTGGAAAACACTGGAAAACAATATGAAACACTGGAAAACACTGGAAAACAATATGAAACACTGTAGCACACTGTAAAAAGCACTATTAAACACAGTGAGAAACTGCAAAACACTAAAAATACAGGAAAACATAAAACAGTGAGACACTGTAAAACTCTTTAACATAGTACAAAAACAATGAACACTGTGAGACATGCAGAACACTAGAAACACTTTACTGTACAACCCTGCAAAAAATACTGTAAAACCTTGTTAAATATGTTACAAGACTGTAAGACACTGTAAAAAACTAAGATGTATGCATGCGAAGAACACCTGTTTATACCCCCTGCATATTCCTCTATATTTGCCTACATATATACCCCTTTATACCTGTACTACACGTGCGTATACCCATGTACTGTATGTGTGAATATCTGTGTTTAGATACCTGTATTGTATTTATGTGTCCAGAAACAGCTGGTGCGTTTTACAAAAGATGAGTCAGACAGTTTAGTGTCAGTCACAATCTCTTTATAGATTTTATCGTACACAGTGGAGCAACTACAAGCTCCAACCAACCCACAACAAACATCACAACTCTCCATATTACATAGAAAGAAAACATACAAATATTACAACCTGGTTTTACCTGAAATCTGAATTTCTCCCTAAACTGACCCTTTAATCGCTATACATCTGATCTGACTTCACCTCTCTGTGTAAAACTGAACACAGACCAGATCCACACACACTCTTTGATGCAGCTTCCTGCCTGTTAAACATTAATTAATATTAATATCTGATGAAGATGAAATTGATCATCAAAGTGTGTGTGTTGGTTTGGCTGCAACTTTAGAGTAAAAAAAACATTCCTGTTTCATTCTGAACCAGCGTCGCTCTGACAGGGAACCAGACGGCCACGACAGGACACCCTGAACTTGGTCTGCCAGGCTCATGCTCCGTTCACATGGGTTCAGGCAGAAGGTAGACGCAAAGCAAATGGTTTTTTTGGTGGGTGAGAGCAGGACAGTAAAATCAGGTAAGACTGGCAGAGAATACCAGTAACAGTAGATAACATGACCATTTAAAGTTAGAATATTGTAACTTTTTGCCGTCCTCAGCAATTTACAACCAGGTTACATAACTCCTGTACTGGAGGAGAAAACGTGGGCGATTTGGACAAAGAGAACCTAATAATTAATAATTACATAAAATAATAGACACAAAATTATTTTATTCCATTCCTTGTAAACAGTGCGACATCACCATAGCAACATATCATCAATGCATGTTTTGTTTTTCTTTCCTGCCATTCAGTCGGACTGTTTGTTTGTTTTTCCCGTGTCGTCCAGAACGTGGTCTACCATGTAACTGAATCCACGTGAATGAAGCATCAGTCCTACCCCAACCTGCTCAACCAATCATGTGCATCAGGTTACAGATGTTAACATTAGCATTGGCTATCATTCCTTTGACTGACAAAAATGAAGCTGTGATCTTTTGCAAAGCGTAGTTTATTAGACAAACCGTAAAAAATAGTAAATAATTAAAGTTGGAATTAAAGAGGTGGTACTGCAACAGTGCGCCTGTTTTGTTGTTTTGTTTTATTTTTTCGGGATGTTTCAGCCGTCTGTTTCCATGTCAACCAACCGTGT
The DNA here is from genome assembly GCA_020091685.1 of Lutjanus erythropterus. Classification (NCBI taxonomy): domain Eukaryota; kingdom Metazoa; phylum Chordata; class Actinopteri; order Lutjaniformes; family Lutjanidae; genus Lutjanus; species Lutjanus erythropterus. The sequence continues at coordinate 196,163 of CM034606.1, forward strand.
CAGAGGCCTGACAGCGACGGTAAAGACCAGAGTCCGACCGATACTCAATGTCTGAGACACAAACACCAAAATGTTAACCTAAGAACAGCCGGTAACGATATTGATGTTTGTTATTCATATAAACAAACATGTTTGGCAAGAATCACTCAAATTTAAAAAATATATTGTTTATGTTCTGTGCCCTTTGCTGGACAAACTATAGAACGGCAACAATTTTCAAGATTTTTCAATATCTGTTTGAGGAGCTGATGTCAGTTGATCAGAGATCAGTTGCGATGTATCGGTCGGGCTCCGGCATCAAGTCTTTCAGGCCTGATGATGTGTGACAGGAAGCATTAATAAGGAGGGGTTAATTTAATATTTGTGTATAATTTAAAATCCCGACCCAGATGTTTTATTTACAGCAGCAGGTTTCTGTTCCTCCTGTTTAAAAATAAACTCTGTTTAACATATTTACAGAATGGAAAATATTGACATTCACAGTAACTTTAAATGACTTGTTCACTTTGAACGTGTGTGTGTGTGTGTGTGTGTCGTATTCATGTTGTAGTATTTTAACACATGTACGATGGCGTATGTACAGAAGGTAGAGAGGACCTCTCCTTTCTCGCTCTCTGGTTTCTGTGGGAGAGGCGGGTGGAGATGAGGGAGGAGAGGGGGGACATCTCAGTCCTTTGTGGTGGGCAGGGATCTCAGGTGGCGGCCTCCTGTGCGTCCCCACCCTCCTCCACCTGGTTGGACTTCCCTAGCGTCTTGACCTTGGCAAGCAGATCACTGAACGTCTCCTTCACCCCTTTCTCCAGCAACCAGCCCTCACTCTCACACTCCGGGTTCTCCGGGTCCTCCATCGTCTCCAGAGCCGTGGTGAGGTACTTCAACCCTGCCATGTCTACCGACTGACACGCACACACACACATACACACATATACAGGGTTAGTATACATGTCACGTATATCTTATCACGTCATTATTGTGTTAGAGCCATGTGGCCATTTTCTTGGGAGCATCTGCATTCCAGTCCAGCAGGCGGCGATGACAGTGTTAGTCGTGTTTGAATGTTAGGGCGCACAACATGTTTTACAAATTACTGCTTCGACTGCAAGATAAAGTTAAGCACCACCCACCACTAAAGACTGTATAGCGCACGGCCCTCGTCTTTGTGTTTTCCCCCGCAGGTTTGTGAAGAGTTATAGTGAAGCTCAGTGTGGCGTCTCTGGCTGAATCCATCTTGGCAGTGCCTGACTCGGCTAACTCCCAGCTAATTCAAAAATAGGCAAAGAGGTGGGGTGTGGGTGGAGTTGAAATGAAGTGGCTACCTAAAATTCACCACCCGTACAGCTGTCATGAACGGGGTAATTAGCGTTAGAAATGGAAACTGTTTTATAAACATGTTTATTTCCGCTGTAAAGTTGGGGATCTATGGGGATTGACTTGCTTTTGGAGCCTCAAGTGGACATTTGTGGCACAGCAGTTTATGGCACCTGAGTGTTGGTTTCATTTTTCAGGATGGATAGCTTAGGTAGCTTGGCATGACCACTAAACTTTTGAAGTCACCCAAGAACCACCACAATGTATCAGAAACCTGGTTCCTGTGTAGTGACTCAAGAGCTTCTGGTCTTGTATGTCCGTGAAGATCTACAGTCATCCAGCCAAAGGTATTTGGTAGGAGTTGTTTGAGTAGTGGAGCGTTCAAGGTACTTAACCATCCTACTGCAAAAAAGCCCAGGGTGGTACCCACATTGGCCACTGTTCTGTTTGTGCCAGTGTGACAAAACACCCTGGCACAAGTAGAACAATGTGGTGTATACAGTCCAATGCACCGAGGAATGCACAGACCTGTACATTCAGGAAATAGAACAACAGCTGCACAAGTGCATGGCACAACACAGGACGTCCAATACGTTGTAGGTCGACTGCTGAGTCGACCCACATCTTAAGGACAATGGTCACTCCTTTGAGGACAGCAATGTTCACATTTTGGCCAGAGAAGACTGATGGAGGATTGAACCCAGTCTGGAACGACTGTCAAGTAAAATCAAGGTGCTGTTCGTTGTTCAATAAACCTCAATAATGTTACTGTTTGACAATAAAAGTCTAGCAGCCAGTCAGTTTGTAGCCACTGGGAGAATCTTCCAGCTTTCTGGGTCTCCTTACAGCAGGACGTACTTCCAAAGGGAGGTGTCCAGGAGATACAAAGGAACATCTGTCTGCACCAGCTCTGGTTCCTTTCCCACCAGAGAGGAGACATTCCACATCCCTAGTATATGAGACCTCTGCCTGCTGCCCAGCTTGAAAACCTGACCCCAAGTTTGGGTGATGGGTCTACAGGACAGCGGTACCATATTGATTTTTCCAGGCTGAGCCCCACGGGGCGACCAGACGTAGCTCCTCTTATCCTGATTCATGAGGTTGTTTTTGTTCTGGCCCCTCCCCTGGGACCGATTTGGCCTCAGAGAAGCAGCATTCAGAAGCTGCAGAATCATGTGTCTTTATTCGGGTCATTGTTTGGACAGTATGTTTCCCAGACTTACAGTAGTTGGCGAAGGCTGGAGCACCCTGCCTGACGATCTGAGGCTGCTCATCAGTGACATAAACTTAAAGTAAAATGGCCAAACTACAGTTTCATGATCACTGCTCCTTCTCACAGAGAGATAAAGTAGTACACCTGGTGCTTAGAGGCGTTACGAGTTGGGGGTGCATTCACTACTTCATGGATCTATGGATCCAGACCAGAGGAGAGAGATGAGGAAGAAGGAAGAGGAAGAATAATTTATTGTAATTTCATGATGTTTATTAGCTAAGAGCTATAGTTACTTGCTTTTGAGTAAAATAAGATTCTTTTCATAAAAGTAATAGTGATAGTAAATTATTTTCTGTATATACATATTTTTTAATGAATATAACTTGTTGCGATAATCAGAACTGTTTCCTTGTTTTACTTCATTTTTTGACCTTGTTGCCCAGTAATAATACTGCTGTACTTTGTAGTTATTAAAAATGTACTCAGTTATTTAGAAATACTTACAGTGTCATTTCAGTCCCTTTTAAAGTTATTACCAACTCATTCTCTTCTTCCCTCACAATTATATTTGTCTCAGGATGAGTACTCAGTAAGTATATGCATAATACTCCATACATACTAAATGTTCAAACTGCTTATTCCCATCAGGCTTCTTGGATCTCAGTGTACAGTTTTATAATGTTCAATATTAAGTTGATCACAGAAGTCCTGTTTGAATTTAGTTTGTTTCAGTCATTTGTGGGAGGAGTTGAAGCTTCGCCTGAGAGGACGACATGAGGGGAAACAGGGTCCCACAGATCTTACTCTATTAGTAAAGAAGTTGGCTGTTGGTTGAGGTTTGGTTTGATTTGTTATGACACTGTTTTTATGAAGGAGGGCTGCTGATTGGTCTGGCGAGGTGCATCATGCAGGAAGCTTCAGTGAAGAGAATGAAACAGAAAGTTCGTACAAACAGAGTGATTGAGTTCAGGATGTTGTTTCTAAATCTGTCACCTGTCGTCACGCTTCAGGTCAAACTTGTTGTTTTGACCCACATAACGAAACACTTTTCATTCTCAGGAACTGTCCCTCATCCTGATCTTCCCAGAATGCAACCTGTTGCTGTTGCTGCGGGCAGATTAACCCCCCCAGAATAGTTCCTGATCCTAAGTGAGCCTGACCACTGCTCGGCAGCTTAACACGCCGCAACCTCAGCACCCGATCCAACGCCGGGTCCTGAGTCACAGCAGCACGAGTCAACAAGTAACTGTGCTCATGTTTCTGTAAACCACAGGCCTCAGGTCAGAGGCTCAACTTTAAAATCCAAAACAACTAACAAACAAACACGTTACACAGACGATAATACAAAAAATGATCAGATCAGAAGTTTATAGAAAATTAATTTGTTATTCAGAAACGGGTGTCATTTAAAAAAAAAAAAAAGATTTTTTTCATATGGAGTCTGATGTGATCAGTCTGCAGAGCTGAGCCTGGTTTTGTTTGTCATGAAGCGACGTTAACGCTAATCACTTGCTAATCAATTATGCTGTTAACCTGGTGCATTTAAGGTCGCATTGGTTAATTTACTGCAGGTGTGCTGCGATTATCTTGTTTTAAATCAGAAGATTAAGAACAGAACTTATCCTTCGTTCACCTCCAGGAGAAAGTCCTCGGAGATTAGAAACAGCAGCAGGTACGAGACAGATTTAGCTCCCAGTTTTACCTTGGTAGCATATTTTCTGTAGCCCCAACCCTGGCCCTCATGTCCAATCAAATGCTTTCATTACAGCTGTCTACACATTATCAGGAGGTGTGAGTGCAGAAGTAAAGTGTGGTAAAGGTTTAATGTGCCACCAAGTTGTAAAAATAAACTTTTCGTATAGACTATTTATGAATTCTGTGTTTAACACAAAAAAGAACACACAAAAGTCCTCCTGCAGAGAAGAACACAACAATCAGGAAGAGTTTTGGTGAACTGGAACCTTTTTTTCTGTTGCAGGTTGTTTCAGGTTTCATCAGACTTTCATTTCATTGGTTGTTTACTCACTGACCAATAAGGTTCTAACTGAAACTGGATTTTTTTTAAAAAGAAACACTGAGTTTCCTCTCACAACTAGATATACGGTTGTAATATGGTATATCTGGTTTGTTTTAACCTGAACAAAAGTGTAGAAATTGGAGGTCATATGCTGGAGTATTTCTTGGTTCTGAGCAGTTGCCAGGCAACCAGTGGAGACCAGGAAGTTACTGGTCACAGCCAAGACATAGTCTGGCATGTAAGTCCAAACTGACATTTTTACACTTGAGTTTTTCTTCTTATTAAACAGGCGAGATATAAATGTTCATCACTGAGCTTTAGAGGTGCACCTTTGGACAGGTGCCAAAGTAGCTGTTTCATGCTAAGCTAAGCTAACCATCTGGCTGTATCAATCTGAAACTTCCATAGGTCTTTTCCACCAACATCTTGGCCCTAATTTGGAACTATTTGGAGCCAAAATTACCTAAATCATTTAGTTCAGAACCTGAAAAGGTTGTTCTCAGCTGGAACCAAAAAATAGCAACAGTTTTCCTCTAGAACCAAAGTGAGCACATCTTATTCTACTGGTGGTTATTCTACCCACTGATGATGACGCATTCTTGACCGTGGTTCCACTCAAAACTGATGAAGACACAAGCTGGTTCACTAGACAGCACCGAGGTTCAAGAATCTTGAACAGAACTGGTTCAGGAACCAGAGCTAATTTAGTGGAACAACATTATCAGAGACAAAGAGAAGAAGAGGGTTTTATAAGCCCAGGTTGGATGCCAATTGGCTGCAGTGGGTTGTGGGTGGACCCTTACCTCCAGGATGATAGTGGCGATGACGAGCACTCCGATGCTGGTCATCATGCTGCTGAAGTAGGAGAAGAGGGCCTCGCGGCAGCCCCGGGTCCAGATGTTGAGCTCCTCAATGCGGTGGTCATAGTCGTAGTGGGCAGAGTTATTGGTCAGGTGATGCTGGATGCAGGGCCGAGGGGACCCGGGGTTACAGCAGCTGAATGGGACACTGTCCATCAGGTACTTCCCCTCCACATTACTGAGAACACGACTGCAGGACAAAGACAGAGTTCATGTTTACTGGACTCTACAGGGGGTCAGAGGTCACTGCCTGATGATGTCAGAATGACAGATGGATTACTGAGCAGGCCTACTGGAACCCTAACCCTAACCCTCGGGCCCCAGGGCCAGTGCCTCTGTCCAAGGAGACGGATTTTCCAACAAGTAATGTTAACAAACAACTACAAAGACAGAAAACAATCACAGGGAGACGCTGTAGGCGGCCTTTTTGTCTCTTTGTGGTTCTTTTGTGTCACTTAGTTGTGGTTTTTAGTCTGTATGTCATTGCTTTGTGTCTACATGGTCATTTTATTGACTTTCTAACATTAAATTTTTAATGAAATATTAAATATTTCAGTCTAGAATAAAAAACTGAATATAGACTCATCAAAGTCAGACTGCGGATAATAAACAACAGCATCATCAGCATAACACGATCACACCCTTTAAGATTTCACAGAGAAATCAAGTCACTCCAGTGGAATCTGTACTGTTAACTGATGGGATGAACTTTCACTAGAGAATTTACCCTGTCTGTCCACTCAGAGGTCAGCTGACCTCTGAGTGGACAGACAGCCACAGAATCCATAACAGAGAAAGCAATGTTAGAAGACTATAGGACCAAAATATATGACGTAGACTAAATTTGCTGTGTTATTCCCTGTTCTAACTGTGGTTAAAGAGTCTGTTTGCACCCCCACACATCCTGATGAATTATCAGTTCTTCAAGTCTGAAAAGTGATAAAAGTTGTCCCGAGGATGGAGCCAAAGGAAAGTTCATGGACTCAAATCTAACGGGTTCATCCTCTGGAGACATTCAGAGACATACTGATGATCTTTCCTGCAGATGTAGAGAATTATATCAAAGAACATTTTCATTATTTTAAAAAATAAAACTGAACTGACCTGCAGATCTTTTTTTTTTTTTTAATTTTGACTGAACAGAAGGTTGTTATGGGACACTTTGTGATGTCTCCTATGAGGGGCTGGAGCCTGAGAGTGATTGACAGGAGCATGAAGTGGGTGTGGCCTGTGGCTGACAGGAGGTTAAAATTGGATGATGGGAAATAATCATCTCAGAGAGAGAGAGAGAGAGAGAGAGAGAGAGTAATATCTCTTAAGTGCATTAACACAGAAACACGGCATGGAGATATGCAAACATTAATCTATAGTATGCAGTAAGCTGATGATTATTGATCCTATCTGACAATTGTCTTTTACAGCATGTCTATGATGATCACATGTTCTGTGCTCAGTGTGTTTCAGCAGAGAATCAAACACTCACTCACTCGCCTGGTTCAGTTTAACCTTGTCATGTTAGCGGGTGTGTAAGCTGCAGCAAGGTGGAAATCAGATCCTGGCAGATTATAGACTTAGGGAGGAGAAGCTGGTACATCGACCTCCCGCACGGTAACTTTTACCTCCTTAAGTCCCTCAATTATCCTCCACTGACCCCTTTTCACAAAACTGCGTGTGTGACGGCCTGCTGAAAGTTCAGTTACAGTGTGATTCAGCTGATGTTAGAGGTTTGAATCATCTCGTTAGGAAGCTTAGAGATGATCCCAGTTTGTACTCTCAATGACCTCAAGAGATGAAAATGACCCACAAGACTGAACTGAAATCAGAACTGCTGGATGTTAAACATCCTGATCAGGATTGAGTCTCATGAGACCCAGAGGAGCCACTAAACAGCCTGACACTCCTGACAGGATGACATGTTGGTCAAACTGTTTCTCTTTGTGTTTCTCAGAGACCAACAGACATAAAGTTGTCAGCCTTTTGGATTGACAACTTTCTCTTTTATCGGTCATCCAAGCTGACATGTTTGTTTGACCCAACAGGTTGAGTTTACTGTGATGTCAAACAGAAAGAGAACATCTGAGGCTTAGCAGAGGATGGACTGGATTAATCAGTGATCACATTTGATTATTTTTCTGCCACTGGACTACCAGTTTCAGACATAACTGACCGATAGGTCAGTCCGATAGGTCAGCTTTTGGCCCATTTACTCACTCTTTGACTGCATCGTTGCTCATGTCCAGGTAGCGGTTGCTGATCCACTGCACCTCGAACCAGTCCCTGAAGTTGTTGTTGCCACAGCAGCGGAACTCAATCTGCGTCATGTCCAGTGTCCTCTTCATGAAGCAGCGTCCTGGCGTGTCCGTGTCCTTGTAGAACTTGATGCTGTTCTTCAGGCCCTCGGCCAGCGTCAGGTACATGGCAAACTGCATGAGGAAGCAGAGCATGGCCGTCAGCAGCAGCAGCCCGTTGAAGCCGCAGCACATCAGCAGGTATGTCTTCAGCATCGGCTTCCACTTGGCGAACTTGACGGGGTCCAGAGAGTCGTGGCACACCTTCCCACCGAAGGCGTTGACCCCGCAGGCCAACACACCCACCAGGATCAGCAGGTTGGGCACTAAATGGCTCTCGTTGTTGTCCATCATCTCGCTTCGCTTCCGCAGCTCGATCTTGAAGAAGATGCCGAGACTGAAGATGAGGATCCCTACGATGACCGAGAGCCAGTAGATCATCCACAGACCCTGAGCCAGCTTCACCCGCTTCTGCAGGTTGAACTTCACCGGCATGAATGGCATTTTAGCCTCTTGATGTATTCCAAACACTCAACTGAAATCAACAATCACTGAATGTCAGGTATCAGTAAGAAGCAGTTCGAAAATCCGTCAGAGTTTCAGAGTTTTAATCCGTTCCAGCAAGAAACAGCAGAACACGAATTGACCAGAACTCCCGGTTTCAGACCCATAATGCCGAGTGGCAGGTCAGGACAGTCCATACTGCTGGGAGGGCAGAGGGGTCTGCCATCAAATCACAACCAAATATTCACATAAAACCGATCAGATGAGGCTCAGCGCTCAGCTGTAGAAGAAAAGGTGTGAATGTGAGCGAGCTGCGAGTCGTCATCCCAAACCTCCGATCAGCTCTGATCCCATTACCAGCAGATCAGCCGCTGCCTCTAATCCTCCGACTTACTGCTAATTGGTTTGATGTTAAGCAGCAGCAGCTTCCTCTTCTTGGCCTGTCAGAGCTCAGAGTTCAGTTCTGCTGACAGAACCTCACCTGTGTCACCTCCCTGCAGGTGAGCCCCAGCCACGGGAAGTACATCCCCAATTCAACATAAGTTGTGACGCTGTGTAAAATGTGCATTTAGCCCGGAGGACGCAACATCCATGATTTATGAAAACGATCTGAAATGTGGACTCGTCAGACCACAGCACACTTTTCCACTTTGCATCAGTCCATCTCAGATGAGTCTGCAGTCCCACCCAGTCGTCATACTGTCACCTCACAGTCTGTCCCAACAGAATCACTGGACATTTACAAAAAACAGTAACGCTTATCAGTTTGAACATGAAATATCTTGTCTTTCAACTGTATTCAACTGAATTTGGGTCGAAAAGTTTTTGCAAATCAGTGTATTCTGTTTTTATTTACATTTGACATATTTACTCAATAACATCATTGATTAACCTGCAATCAAGTGTTTGACACAGACACACAGGTGTGGACTGGTCCTGCACAACAACACTGGTTTCCCCTGACAACAGGAAATGTGGGGATTATTTGCAAAGGGGAGTCCGCTTCTATTAAATATATATTTTAAATGTCATTTCATTCACATATAATTCATGTTTTTGAGACGTTGGGGAGGACTATTGTCTCATGGTTGAAGCCTGAGTGACTTAAACACTGAGAGACAGAGTCTGAGTCCTCCAGCACAGGAAACACAACTCAAATAGTTTGACAGCTGCTAAGAAGTTTAGAAGTTGAGGGTTCTGTCTTTGAATCTCAAGTTCACTGTCCAGAAGAAAGCCTGAAAGGTCAGAGAAGAGTCTTCCAGTGCTTCTGTCTCAGTGGTGTCAGCTGCTCTGCAGCAGGGACTGCTGGGAGTTCGGACACCAGCCTTCAAAATTCACCGAGCCTCAGAGGGGTCGACTGCACAAAGGAAAAAGTGAAAACCTCTGACAGAGTTTAACTGTCTGGTCTAATAGCTGTAAGAGGATTTTGTTTGATCTGTATGTTCTCTGTGAATTTTAAAGGCTGTGTTAAAAAAAAAAAAGTTCAGTAAGTTTTTAGCTTTGGACAAACATTGTAATGTTTTGTTAACGAATCAGAGCGGTTGACGTCCCCTGTTTTATAGTTTGTGGGTCCTGACAGTACTTGAATTTTGAATTTATGTGTTTTTTAAATTTAGGTCACCGTTCTTATTTGTTATTCCTTATTTAGATTGAATTTACTGAACAGCTCAGACTAGAACTAATCTTAGATTAAAATTAAATTTTTTGTGACAGTAACTGGAGGGCAGACTGAAGCTACATTCATTAATTTAAATATTTATGTCAGACAAGTGAAGAAGTTCATCTGTGCGTCAGTTTAATTCAACACCAACAGCTTCAAACTCAACCAGTTTTTATTTTGGTTCAATTACTGTGTATTTTTGTGTATTTAAGTCGGTCATACCTTTAGTGTTGCTTATTATCTGATAATATTTGAATAAACATCTGCTCACAATAAAATAAGTGCATTGTCAACATCTGAATCCTGTCTGTCTTCTAGCGCCACCATCAGGACAAACAGTGGAGACTGAGAGCAGAATGATGTGATTGGCTGACAGACAGAAAAATGAATTTGTTTTTAAGTTTTTATTGGTTTTGTTATTCTTATACAATATTGTACATGAAGTCATTTATACAAGAATTCACATATTAACAAGTCAGCTGTGATAAATGAAGCAGCGTGAGGAGGCGACATGCTGTGAACGTCTCAAAATCTCATTTTATTTAAACGTGAAAAAAAAACAATCAGCAGAAAGAAACTGAAATCGGATTTTATAACAAACTAATAAATAAATAAATAAAGGAGATTTCTGTCTGTTCACCAAGTTTCTGTTTCTCTCTCACGTCACAAACTCAAAGCAATTAAAAAAACAAAACAGGAAGTGACATCACACACGGCTCTTTAAATAAAATGTTAAAACAACAAATCTAACCTTAAAAAACTGACCGGTGTCAGCCTTTCATTCCTAATCAATGCGTGGATCTGATATGTGCTCTGATATGTTGTCAAACTGATCAATAAGACACAAAGAAGAGGAGTCATGTGATCATTATTAAAGTGACAGTTCACCCAAAGATGAACTTTCCCTCAGTGTCTCCTCCTCCTGTTCTGATGTGAGGATGATGAAGATCTCCAGTTCATAAAAAACTCCTGGAGCTTCAGCAGAAAACTGAACTGCAGACAAATCCAGAACAACTGAAGTGAACGGTGACCAGTTTGAAAATGTAAAAAAAGAACACAGAACGTCTCACACAAAGCGGCACGACACGATATACGAGATCTCGATCTCTTCACACCTGTGTTACCTGGAAGAGACTCGGACAACAGAGAGATCAGATCAGAAACACTGACTTGTTAGACGCACAGTTGACTTCACAAACTTTCAACAAAGAAGAAAACGTCTGAGGACTTCGACATAGAAGAGGAACATCATTTCTTTGCTGCAGTCGTGTCGTTTGGTCGAGAGCCTGTGACCCGCTTCAGGCGTGTGGACGAGGATCAGGTCTGAGGGGCTACAGCTGATATTTAGACTAAAAACATGGTGGAAATGGCGTCTTTCTGGGTCAAATTTTAATGTCGTGGCTTACAGACACTTGGATCACACGAGCAGCATGGAGACGTTCTGAGTTCTTTTTTTACATTTTCAAACTGGTCACTGTTCACTTCAGTTGTTCTGGATTTGTCTGCAGTTCAGTTTTCTGCTGAAGCTCCAGGAGTTTTTTATGAACTGGAGATCTTCATCATCCTCACATCAGAACAGGAGGACGAGACACTGAGGGAAAGTTATTTTTGGGTGAACTGTCGCTTTAATGTTCCTGTTTTCACTGATCACTCACTTTCTGCAGGAGACACACTGAACTCTGGGAGTCTGTTGTCATGAAACGCTTCAAATTCAACCATCAAACAAGGAACAGATTTCACAATAAAAGCCTCCAGAGTCTGTTTCTGTTCTGTTTGTAAATAATAATAAAAATAATTAATGATATATAATCAATCAAATCTCTGGTGTCTTTTTAATGGAACTTCTGATTGAGACTTTTGCTTCAGCTCAGATGCAGGTGTTCATCACAGACTGTCAGGTTTATGACCTCACACCTGTTCAACACACCTGTATGTGGGCAGAGACTCGGACATCTGAAACATTTTCCCATCATGCCGAGAAGAAAAAGAGGTTTAAATTTATTAAAAACAAACAAAAAAAATCATATGTAAAACTGCTTGAGGTGACCTGTCAATCATTCTGTGATGACAGCAGCAGGTGGGCGGGGCTTCACTTTGGTGTGTTCCTGCAGAACTTCACGTGTTTTTAAAGATTCACAGAAAAATCTCCTGAAACTAAAGTTCAAATGTGAAGAAAACTTTAAGTCAAACTCTAAAAAAAAACTTTTCTAACCTCCAGAGCAGAGAGGGTGGAGTCACTTTTATTGCCTCTCTCTGATTGGTCAGAGGTCAAAGGTTAGGAGCCTCCATGAAACAGAAACTAAAAAAATCCCTGAAAGCTGATCTGAGCTCAGCACTGGGCTGCAGGAAGCTGATTGGTTGAGAGGAAGGAGTTGTTACTAAAAGAGGCGGGGCAAAGAGTCAATCTTCAGCCATGGGTGGAGCCAAATATCACAGGTGCTGCCAGTCGATGGCGACCAGCGTTTGATTGGCCTCCTGAGCGTGACCGATGACCTCAGCGACGCCGTGCTGACGCCACAGACGCTCGATCTTCCTGTAACGCTCGGCACACAGGTGGAGGGGGTTCCCCCGCCTGCAGGAACACACACACAGGTGGACAGGTAAATAAACAGGTAAACACAATGTGTGTGTGTGTGTGTGTGTGTGTGTGTGTGTGTGTGTGTGTGTGTGTGTGTGTGTGTGTGTGTGAGAACACCTACTTGAGGCCCTGGTCTGTCTCGCCGTAGTCATCCAGGTATGGAGGAGGATAGAAACAGCCCTTTGTTTTACCTGCGACAAACAACACCTGACTCTCTCTGACCCTACACACACACACACACACACACACACACACACACACACACACACACACAGACAGACAGACAGACAGACAGACAGACAGACAGACAGACACACACACACACACACACACACACACAACATAAATAAGTAAAAGTACAAAGTCAGATCTGATTTCAGGTGTGTTTACTGCACAGATCAACAGGTGAACTTAAAGAGTCACTGGACATTTTTTAGATCCAACACCTGCATTTATTAGATAAAACATAAAATAATGTTTGATATAATTAATTTAATATTGTATATTGTTTACATATGTCTGTAACTTTAATGTTATCAGTGATAATGATCGAGGATGACATGATAAAAATCTAATATAAATAAAATTACATACTAGTCTGTAAATATTCTGCATATTACTCTTCTGGAATTCACTTCATATCTATAAATTAGTCAGATTAAATTTATTCTCAATTTAAACTGCCGACATTTTGATTGATTGTTTTGTTTGAGATGATTTTTAACAGGCTGACGGCTTCAGGAGGTGAACAGTGAGTGTGAGCAGACAGGTGAGTGTGAGCAGACAGGTGAGTGTGAGCAGACAGGTGAGTGTGAACACTGACTGCAGTGTTACAGTAAACAGAGCAGCTTCCTGCTGTGATAAATAACTTTAGGTGACTGTGGCTGCAGCTCGTCCTTCAGGAGATTCACAGACCAAGCAGCAATGATAAGCCAATCAATGCATTTCTGCAATCAGTGACGTGGACGTCGCCGCAGCCCCGACTATCACAGCCGTCTGAGGGAAGCACAGTCCAGGTGAGTTACCTGAGGAAGAGGCCCAGGCCGGCTCCACAGGTGAAGGTGTGAGCGGTGCAGGCTCCCACATCCTCCCCGTCCACCTCCGTCTGACAGCAGTAACTCTGAGAACACAGCATGGAGCCACAGACCAGACACAGAGTGGGAGCTCGAGACTTGTCCCCCCCTGACCGTGGACACCTGCACAGGTAACAACACAGGATTCATTCTGTCACTAAAAACGGGTCCAAACATACCATACAGACATGCACTCCACGTTTGGACTTATTTTTCATGTCATTTCTGTAACAATTATTTTGATTATTGATCAATCTGTTGATCATTTTCTCCATCAATCGATCAGTTGATTGATTGTTCCCAGCACTGACTTCAACAGACAGCAGCTGTGATGGTATGGACGGATTCAGAGAGACACATGCTGCCATCACTGACGTCTTCTTCAGAGACGTCCCTGATTATTTCAGAGAGACGATGCTGAGACACATTGTGGACGTGTTCCAACAGCGTGTCTTCATAGTAAAAGAGTTCAGGTCCTAGACTGACCTGGACCTGCAGTCCAGACCTGGACCTGCAGTCCAGACCTGTCTCCCATTGAAAATGTGTGGTGCATCATGAAGCACAGAATAGGACAACAGAGACTGTGGACTGTTGATCAGCTGAAGACGAATATCAAGAAAGAATGAGACAGAATTGACCTTTAAAACTTCAACAAACACTGACTGAGTGTTAGAAGAAAAGATGATGAGAAACATGATCCTGAAACAACTGATGGATCCTGTGTGTGTGTGTCTGTGTGTGTGTGTGTGTGTGTGTGTGTCTCTGTGTGTGTGTGTGTGTGTCTCTGTGTGTGTCTGTGTGTCTCTCTGTGTGTGTGTGTGTGTGTGTGTGTGTGTGTGTGTGTGTGTCTCTGTGTGTGTGTGTGTGTCTGTGTGTCTCTGTGTGTGTGTGTGTGTGTGTGTGTGTGTGTCTGTGTGTGTGTCTGTGTGTGTGTGTGTGTGTGTGTGTGTGTCTCTGTGTGTGTGTGTGTGTGTCTCTGTGTGTGTGTGTGTGTCTGTGTGTCTCTGTGTGTGTGTGTGTGTGTGTGTGTGTGTGTGTGTGTGTGTGTGTGTGTGTGTGTGTACTGACGTGAAGCTGGACGCCTGGTTGATCAGGACGCTGTAATCTTCAGGCAGTTCGATCAGTCGGTTTGACTCTCGGGGGAACCTGATGATGACTCCGCCCCCCTGCAGTGTCTGACTCACACCTGGATGACAACACCACCTGTAACACACACACACACACACACACACACACACACACACAGGTTTGCAAATGTTGAAGTGGGAAACATGATGAATCCTGACTGAACTGTTTTACCAGTTAGACTCAAGTTTTAGTTCAGATGAACTTTCTGTAAAGTTTGAATGAAGCTGACGATGATGTAAAAGGATTCTGGTGAGTTTGTTGAGATCAATAAATC
>CM034606.1:216065-238565 GCA_020091685.1 Lutjanus erythropterus
AGTGTTGCTCAGACACTCGCACAGCGGACACAGGAACTCTCCGTTCTCCACATCGTAGCTGGTGTGACCTCGAAGACGCTGCTGACGCCGCTGCTCCTTCAGCTGCACGGCCTCAAAGTACCTGAAAACACACACACACACACACACACACACACACACACACACGCACACACACACACACACACACACTCTTTAGATGAAGTTTCACCTGTCCAACAGTGAAAACCATTGATTGATTATTGATCTGGGGTCTGACTCGTTCACTGTGACCTGCAGTGTCTCACCTCTGCCAGCAGGTGGCGTGCATGATGTGTCCACAGCTGGCTGTGTGGATCCCCAGAGACAGGTCAGGGTGCATGAACAGAGGGTCGTGATGCTCTGAAACATACATTCACATTCCTGTCAGTCAATAGTCACTAACACAAGCTGGTTGTTGTGCTGATGATGTCACAGCTAAGCTCCACCCACCTGGGTCAGGCAGGTTGCGGCGGCGATTTTTAGACAACACCGTGGACCTCTGGACAAACGCTGCCAGCACCATGGCTCTGCCGTGACCTCTGACCTCCTGCTCCTCCTGACACAGGATGCACGTGACCAGCTGACGGCGCTCGGCTCCACCCACCCTCCTAGGACCAACGCACACCTGAGAGACGCAGGATGGCTCGGAACTGGGAGGACTGGGAGGAAGAGGAAGAGAAGAGGAGGAGGAGCAGATCTTAATATTCTGTAGTGATTTCTTAAAGGCAGTTGATCAGAAACCTCCAACTGTACTGTGTTTCCTTCCTGAACTAGAGTAGACAGGTGTGTACAGGTGTGTACAGGTGTACCTGTTCTCCGCAGCAGCAGACGTGGAGGCCTCCAGCTCCTCCAGACTTTGCTGGAAAAGTTCTTTGTTCTCATTGATAAAATGTTTCTGCATCTCAGACATCTGAGCCATGATCTTCTCCCTCCTGAGCCGAGCCATCTCCGCCTTCCTCTTCCTCTCCGCCTTGTCTTTGTCTCGCACCGTCTGCAGGGAGACAGTCAGGAGGTAATCAGTAATCAATCAACAAACTGCTCGTTCATTTCCTCTTCATTTTGTCTCTGAGTCTGTGTGTCGTACCTCCTCCGGTCCTTGTCCCTGGCTGATGGTGACGGTGGAGGTGGAGGACGTTCGTTCTCTCATCGTCTTGATATTTGCCACCATCTGCACACACAGACAGACTTCTACATCAACAACAGACAAACCCTGTGAGGACAGAGAGAAGGTGTGACCCGCAGACTCCAACTAACTCCACCTTCATGATGTGAAGGAGAATAAAAAGAGGCCGAGGACGGAGCCCTGCTGGACGCCCTGCATTAAACCGTCCACACCTCCAGAGTCCACTTCATCTACAAAAACTGTTCACTGCAAAGCTTTTTTTTAATGATGAACTTGACTTAATGAAAGAGAACCTTTAAAAATGAGAAAGACATACAATTTTTCACCAATGATTATAAACTAATTGATTTTGAGACAAATTACTTTGACAGTTTTACGTTAACAACGGTTTCCTCTAACAGCCAATAATATTTAAATACAAAAGCAATGATATATTTTATCTGTAGAGTCCTTTTTATGATGCTCAGACACGTTACAGTCGTTAAAAAAGATCATACAACAAAAGCAGACATAGTAACGACATTAAACACTAAAACCAGATTTTTTAAAGTGAGTTTTGACCTGGAACACAGAAGGATCAGTGCTGTGGTTCTTCTCTACTTCAAAAGTTGATTTATTCTTTAATCTCTTGTTCTACAGTTGAAAGGAAACATCTTACACTCAGTAACATCATGTTTCCATCAGTCACATGATCTGATGTTACAGATTTATGAACTAAATTTATCTTCATTCCAACGAGACAGAAAGCAGCAACAGATCAGCTGGAAGAAAACTAGCAACCTTTAACGTTCTTCAGTGTTTATAGTTTATCTGAAGTAATCAGTGCAGCTTAAAGAACCATCAGATGTTCACCAATCACACGTCACAGTGTTGATCATATGTAGTGTGTTATCTAAACTTGTTCCAATACTGATACCAGTATCAGAAACGACTCTGATTCAGATTGAGTACTGCAGTGTACACAGGTCTATACACTGATCCGGTGCCTCATGATTCATGAGTCCTCAGTCCTGTAAACCATCTCTGAGTGATCATCCTGCTCCCAAGTTCTAGACGGTGGCTGTTCCATAACCCAAATCCCGAACGCCTCGGGTTATATGGACTGAGCTTCCCCAACGGCAGGTTTTACATAGAGAAGGTGTAATGTCTTTTACAGAGTGTACATTCAGTCATCAGCGTGACATCAGCGTGACATCAGCGTGACATCAGCGTGACATCAGCGTGACATCAGCGGTTACCTTGAGGATCCAGGTGATCATGTCTTTATGGACCTCCAGGTGAGGAGCGTTCTGAAGACTCTCCAACAGAGCCAGGACACTTCCTGATGTACTGGGAGCTTCACCTGGACCTGAACACACACACACACACACACACACACACACACACACACACACACACACACACACACACACACACACACACACACACACAGTCACAGTTAATTTTCTCTTCTATAAATTATCATCTACTCTCTGATGGCCTCTTTGTGTGTGTACTGTGTGTGTACTGTGTGTGTACTGTGTGAATGTGTACTGTGTGTGTGCTGTGTGTACTGTGTATATCTTGTGCGTACTGACGTGTGATCTTGCAGGTGTAGTTGAAGGTGACGTCATCATCTCCGCTGCTGTTCTCCAGCTGCTGCTGCTCCTCCAGCAGAGCTACACCCACCAGGTGGAGCACCTGTATACACACAGTACACATAAAGTACACAGAGAGAGTACACAGTTAACACAATCATCACACACTGAGTGTGTACCAGTTTCTTTCTCATCAGGAAACTACAGCAGCTCCTCCGGGTCAAACTGAAGAAACAACAGCTATTTATTTAGCAGACTTTCAGAATAAAAGCCTCTCTCTGTCTCAGTTTTGTTGGTTTCAGGTCTGGGTGCGTCTTACCCTCTGCAGCATGGACTCAGTCCAGCCGCCCCCGCTGGGCTCCACAGCCCACTGCAGCACAGCGCCCTCTATAGCCAGCAGCACGTCACACTGCAGGAGGTTCACCAGGCTGGCAAACAGGGGACAGAGGGGGGGCGGGAGAGGGGGGGGCAGGGCTGAAACACACACAAACACACACACACACACAGATTACCATCATGACAAACTGATCAATACAGTTAACACCACATCTTATTTTTATTATCTATTTACAGCTGAAAACATCCTGTAACTCTGCACTGTTATCTGATTTATAATCAATGTGTGATTATAAACTTTCTATCAGACAGGTGTGAGACAGACAGGTGTGTTTACCTGTGTCCTCTCCGTTCTGTCTCCTCAGCTTCCTCTGAGCCTCTTCAGCCTGCAATATACATTTTATTCTGTTACCATGACAAGACACATATCATCGACTCAATGGACTATAACTTGATCAATAACCTGATCGGTAAATGTACCTTGGACTGATCAGCTCTGCTGTAGTGATGAAAGTACAGGTTAAAGTGTTTGTTCCACTCAGGACGCAGTTCATACAGACCTCGACCTGTCACACCTGGCTTCCTGTAAACACAGTACAAATACACACAATACGGCAGTCAGTACTGCAGTCTGTACCACTGTCAGTACTAGAGTCAGTACTGCAGTCCGTACCGCTGTCAGTACTAGAGTCAGTACTGCAGTCTGTACTGCTGTCAGTACTAGAGTCAGTACTGCAGTCTGTACTGCTGTCAGTGCTGCAGTCTTTACTCCAGTCAATACTCCAGTCAGTACTGAAGTCAATACTACAGTCTTTACTGCAGTCTGTACTGCAGGTGAATATATATTTAAGGTGGACTTGTGATTTTTAAGGTGGACGCAGACTGACTTGAATGAAGCCACGCTGTCGATGACTCTCTCCAGACCCGTCTCCTTGTTCCCCTGTAGAAACAAAACAGACAGGTGAACAAACAGACAGGTAAAGAGACAGACAGGTAAACAGATAGACAGGTAGGTGTCTCACGTTCTCTGGCAGCGCCTTCACCAGCTCGCTGTGAGCCATCGGTCTGATTGACAGCTGATGGATGATTTCTCTTCTGACCTCATCAAAGGGCTCCACCTGACCCACACCTGACACGTACCGCTCACCTGCACCACACACACACACACACACACACACACACACACTGAGCTAAATGCTAAGCACCAGCATGCTAACATGATGGTTAAACATGGCGGCTTCTGGAGCAGAGGAGCCAATTCTTCATACATCCACGTCAACAAATCATTCTAAATCTGACAGACTGCACCTTTAAATAAAGTTACAGCAGCACAGACAGACTCACCGACAACCATGATGATGAGGTGAAGCATCTCCTCAATCAGAGTGTTGTTCTGCTGGACCACATCCTGTCACACACAGACAGACTGTCAGTAGTGTCAGTACTGACCTTGTTGGCCTCTCTGTATCTCTCCCTGCAGTCTGTTACAGAATCAGACTGTCAGTAGTGTCAGTACTGACCTTGTTGGCCTCTCTGTATCTCTTCCTGCAGTCTGTTACAGAATCAGACTGTCAGTAGTGTCAGTACTGACCTTGTTGGCCTCTCTGTATCTCTTCCTGCAGTCTGCGGAGCTGAAAATGTGAAACAGTTCGAATCGACTCAGAACGATCATCAGGAAGTGGTTTGGATCCATCATGGACGCCCCGGCCTACATGAAAACAGAAACAACCTGAGAGACTAAAGTCCACCTGTCAGAGTACAGGTGTCGTCAGGTTACACAATCAACATGTAAACACAGAACTTTACTTTTTACAAATGATCTTTTCATTCATTCTTGTCAATCATTTTACAGGACTGTCAGCTGTGTTCATAACTGAGTTAAGATGTGCTAATAACTGTTCATAGATGTGTTAACTGTGTTAAGAGATGAAGTGTCCAGAGGTGTCAGCTGTGTCTGTACCTGCAGCATGATGATGTCTTTGTCGAACATCTCGACTCTGCACTTCACGTTGTGATAATAATAAATCTGAAACAAACAAATACACTGATGATGTCACAGAAAACAAACTGATCATGTCACACAACTTTATCAGTGAATCATGTAGAGACAAGCTGTCCAATCATCCCAGCAGCTGATCAGTTCATCACTTCAGTATTGATCATCAGGTATTGACTCACCTGGTTGATCAGGGAGAAGCCATTCCTCCTCCACATCCCAGCATGCACCTGGGCACAGAGCACCAGGCAGCGGAGGGGGAGTTCGATCAGGAGGGGGGGACTGAGTTCACCCTGAGGATGGGTGGACAGATGGACACACACACACACACACACACACACACACACACACACACACACAAAAAAAATCAATCAATACTATTGATCTTATGAAGCAGATCAGACACCAAACACCACTTAACTGTTCATTAACACCAGCGAGCTAACATGCTAGTCTTCCTGCTAATACTTCCTGTGTGAGCTTCACAATAAAAGCATTCAAATGTTTTTACTGTTTGACAGCTGCAGTCAGCTAAAATTACTGATACATGATCAATATTTTATCAACAGTTCATCAGTATTTATAACAGACAGTCAGTTCACTGACCAGAGGAAGCTGCTCAGGGAAACGAGAGGCGACTTCTGTCCTGCTGAGGAGAACATGGAGTCCTGAGGACGAGAGAACAGGTTTAGAAACATATTTTATTTTGAAAAGACAAATACAGGAACATCCCGGTCTGTTTCCTGTTAGATTCATGTATTATTAGACCTCATATCAAAATCTGTACCCAGATAATTAACAAGCAGCAGCAGGTTTGGAGTAAAAAACATTTATGATTAATCAATAATCCATTGATCACTGTTATGAATTTAACAAATTAAAATGCATTTATGGATATTTAATCAATAATCATGACAGTAATTACATTTTAGTGTTGGTGTTTCACTACTTTTACTTGTAACTGAGTGTAACGGCTGTAGGAGTTACATCGACCTCAAACAGAGAACTCTGATCTGACCAGAACTAAAACAAAGATCCATTATTGTTTTATTAGAGGAGATGAATCACTATGTTCCTCTTTGATTTGTCTGGAGACAAACTGAACTCAACAAACTGAGCTTCTCATTTTTGTTGGTTGTTACTGAAACGCTGAACAGTCGTGTTTTTTGTTGTTGTTGAACTCTGGACCCTTTATTTTTCTTGTGTTTGAATTATTTGGACTTTTTCTTTCTGTGGGTTTGTGATATTCTTTTTATTCAGTACACTGATTTAAACAGATGTGCCTTTAGTTGTAACACTGTCGTCCCGATTTTCGCTGTGATCATTTGTGTGCTTTTGGTCAGGTGGTTAAATGTACAAGAAGTCGGTCCTTGTACGTCACTTTTGTCTTGTTACATCCTTTATGTCTTTTTTGTCTTGTTATGTCTTTTAAAACGTCTTCTTCTTGTTGTCTTCTTTGTAATTTTCATCTGTCATATCTTTTATCTTTTTGTGTAGTTGTCACCTTGTTTTGATCCACTCCTGTTTGTCCTGTTTAAGTAAACAGCCTTATATTGATCATACAAACTTCACACTTTGTGTCTTTTTTCAAATTAAAAGCCCTCTAGTGCTTCAATGGACATAAACTATTTACTCCTTAACAAGGCTTTTATTGTGAAACATTAGCAGGAAGTTGACAGTGACCAACTTTTTGTTGTTTGAGTTGTTGAGGTGGAGGAAACTAAAAAATGTTGTGTCCGTTCTGTTGAGAAACTCAACTTTTGATGCTTTTATTGCACAGAACTGATGTAGAATCAGTGATTATAGAGGATCAATCAAACACCAGCTGGAAAAGATTTCTTCACTTTCAGTCACATGATTCATGGATTCATCATTTATTCACTCAGTCTGTTTTGTTTAGTCTATTTACCAGAAAGTGTCAATAAAAACAAGTGTGTGTGTGTGTGTGTGTGTGTGTGTGTGTTTTTACCTGCTAACAGTCTGCAGACGGGCAGGTGTATGGACACTTTGTCCTGAGACACCTGGTACCTGAAAGTGTCCACGCAGTGACCAGCCAGACTCAAGCTGATTGGCTGCTCGCCATCTGTAAGGCCGCTGTGACAGTGACTGAGCGCGCTCAGACACTTCCTGTAGGCCTCGATTAGCACGCGCTCCTGAAAAAACACAGCTGGATGTTAATGTGTGCACGACAGCAGGTAGCAGACACGTCACACCTGAGGAGACGGTGGCTGGGAGGTGAATAAACATTATTTTCTCATTTCAGTACAACCCTGTTATAACACTGTTATAACCTGATATAACTCTTGTCTGTCCCTGACTGTTTGCTGTCTTAGTGAGGTAGCTAACGGCGTTGTTACATCGTTTATGCCGTTTTCATGTTGTTACATATATTACGTCTTGTTATGTCACTTCTGTTTTGTTATGTTGCTTTCATCTTGTTACATCTTTTATGTCGTCTTCATCTTGTTAAGTCTTTTGTCATCTTCATCTTAAGTCTTTTGTCATCTTCATCTTGTTAAGTCTTTTGTCATCTTCATCTTGTTAAGTCTTTTGTCATCTTCATCTTAAGTCTTTTGTCATCTTCATCTTAAGTCTTTTGTCATCTTCATCTTAAGTCTTTTGTCATCTTCATCTTAAGTCTTTTGTCATCTTCATCTTAAGTCTTTTGTCATCTTCATCTTAAGTCTTTTGTCATCTTCATCTTAAGTCTTTTGTCATCTTCATCTTAAGTCTTTTGTCATCTTCATCTTAAGTCTTTTGTCATCTTCATCTTAAGTCTTTTGTCATCTTCATCTTAAGTCTTTTGTCATCTTCATCTTAAGTCTTTTGTCATCTTCATCTTAAGTCTTTTGTCATCTTCATCTTAAGTCTTTTGTCATCTTCATCTTAAGTCTTTTGTCATCTTCATCTTAAGTCTTTTGTCATCTTCATCTTAAGTCTTTTGTCATCTTCATCTTAAGTCTTTTGTCATCTTCATCTTAAGTCTTTTGTCATCTTCATCTTAAGTCTTTTGTCATCTTCATCTTAAGTCTTTTGTCATCTTCATCTTAAGTCTTTTGTCATCTTCATCTTAAGTCTTTTGTCATCTTCATCTTAAGTCTTTTGTCATCTTCATCTTAAGTCTTTTGTCATCTTCATCTTAAGTCTTTTGTCATCTTCATCTTAAGTCTTTTGTCATCTTCATCTTAAGTCTTTTGTCATCTTCATCTTAAGTCTTTTGTCATCTTCATCTTATTAAGTCTTTTGTCATCTTCATCTTAAGTCTTTTGTCATCTTCATCTTGTTAAGTCTTTCACACAGTTGCACTGTTTTCATCTTGTGTCTTTTATGTTGTTTTCACCTTGTTGTGTCCTTTTTGTTGTTGTCTTGTTATGTTGTTTTCATCTTATGTTTTTTACATTGTTTTTGCATCTTTTTGATCCTCTCCCCTTTTTAAAGTTACCGTCTTAAACGGTTAAAACAAACTTCCCACTTACTTGTCTTTTTCAAATTAAAAGCCCTCTAGTGAACAGAAACCATTAATTTCTTAACAAGGCTTTTATTGTGAAACATTAGCAAACTCACTGACTGTAACTTCACTCTCATCCATTACTTCATCACTCATCACCTGCAAAGTGAAAATTCACTATTACACATTTTATGGCCCAAACCTGTGCAGTATCTGTGTGCAGTATCTGTGTGCAGTATCTGTGTGTAGTAGTGTAGTAGTATTCAGTAGTACTGACATCAGTGGAGCACCAGTCCTGGATCATGGAGATGATGTGAGTCAGTTTCATCTGCAGAGTGAACGCAGCCTCCCACTCAGGCTCCATCTCTATGTGCTGTCCCACCTGTCTCACCACAGGGTCCATACCCTAAAGAGACAGACAGGGTCAGAGACAGACAGACAGGCTGTACCTGTCCAGGTGAGTGTCTCCAGGTGTGTGTCTTACCTGCATACACTTGAGCAGCTCCAAAAAAGCATCAAGACCTTCTAGAAACTTCAGTCTGAGCTGATCGCTCCACTCAGAGGGACGACTGATCAGGACGTACCTGCAGAGACACAGAGACACACAGACACACACAGAGACACAGAGACAGAGACACAGAGACACAGACACACACAGAGACACAGACACACACAGAGACACACACAGAGACACAAAGAGACACAAAGAGACACACAGACACACACAGAGACACACAGAGACACAGAGACACAGAGACAGAGACACAGAGACACACACAGAGACAGACACACACAGAGACACACAGAGACACACACAGAGACACACACAGAGACAGACACACACAGAGACACACAGAGACACACACAGAGACACAGACACACACAGAGACACACACAGAGACACAAAGAGACACACAGACACACACAGAGACACACAGGGACACATGTTGCTACTTGCGGAACTGATGTACACAGTAAAACTGGTATATAACTGGTTTATAAACTGGTATATATCTGATGTATAAACTGGTGTATAAAGGAATATAACTGGTGCTAACTTGAGGTCTCCGATGAGGCTCTGGACTCGTCCGAACTTGAAGGCCTGCTGTGCCGTGTAGCGGTCGAACTGGAAGCGTCCCTGCAGGTCTCTGTGACGAAGGTGATCCACAAACGTTCTGATGATGGTCGTCATCAGGTTCTCCTCCACCATCAGCATCCGGGCCTGAAACGCACACGCCCGATGATTTATCACGAAACGTACAGAACTCTGTGAACACAACACGGTTTTGAAACTGGTAGAACTTTAAAGAAACAACAGGAGTATTTCTTTATGTCAAAAACAGCGTTTGATTGTTTTGACTGTGACTCAGACTGATAGGACATTACGAGAACACACACTCCTGGTTACACAGCTACCTGGAGATCAATATGTTCATATGATCGATCATTATAGTTTGTACATACGAGTGGATATATTTATTTAAATGCAGTCAGAGGTGGTAAAAGTACACACATTCTGTACTCAAGTAGAAGTACAGATACTTGATTAAAGTGATAGTTCACCCAAAAATGAAATTTCACTCCATGTCTACTCACCCCTGTGCTGATGTGAGGACGGGTGAAGATCTGCACGAGGATCAGGTCTGAGGGGCTACAGCTGATATTTAGACTAAAAACATGGTGGAAATGGCGTCTTTCTGGGTCAAATTTTAATGTCGTGGCTTACAGACACTTGGATCACACGAGCAGCATGGAGACGTTCTGAGTTCTTTTTTTACATTTTCAAACTGGTCACCGTTCACTTCAGTTGTTCTGGATTTGTCTGCAGTTCAGTTTTCTGCTGAAGCTCCAGGAGTTTTATGAACTGGAGATCTTCATCATCCTCACATCAGAACAGGAGGACGAGACACTGAGGGAAAGTTCATCTTTGGGTGAACTGTCGCTTTAAATAAAGGAGTAGAAGTATTGAGTAAACTCATTTACTGCAGTGAAAAAGTTCAGGTTCTGAAAATGTCCTCAAAGTATAAAAGTGACATGTTGTCCTCTAAAGGTTTTTGTCTTGGCACATCATTTTCATCCTGTTATGTCTTGTTAGTTTTTTTTCAATCACTTGTCTTTTTTTCATTTTCATCATATTATGTCTTTTTCAAACTTTCCATCTTGTTGTGCCTTTTTCATCCTGTTACATCTTTTCGTTATGTCCTCTATGTCTTTTCCGTCTCGTCCCGTCTGTCTTGTGTGATGGATCCTCCAGTCAGTCGTCTTTTCTGTGTCTTATTGTTTCGTCCATTCAGGTTGAAATCAGTCTTGATGTTTGGAGGCGGCGCACAATGATGCAAAATAACAATAATCAATAATTCACCTCAGAGTCATTCAAACTAAAGTAACGAGTCTGTTTAGAAAATATGAGGAGAAAGTTCAGATATTTGTGATCAGATACCTGAAAACTGTCCTGAAGTTCACTAACTAAATATTTGTACTCAGTTACTTCCCTCCTCTGTATGCAGATGTGTTGGTGAGTTGAAATGTTTGGATAGTTGTAAAAAAAAAAAAAAAAAAGAATTGATTTGATTTGATTTAAAACCATTTTCTGTGGATTCAGACTAAATTCATCACATCTGAGAATCACATCATAAATTTGTTGGAAGTGATGCAGATCGTACATGAAGCTCTGATCAGCTGTAGTGAAGAACATTTATGTCTCACCTCCACCAAACACAGTCAGACTGAACTCACCAGCGACGGGACGGTGAATATTTGTACTGACAGGTCAGTGATGGAGAACTCACGGTCGTGGTCGTCTCTCACGTAGTCGCACTGCAAGCGTTCATAACTCTACCGGCAGGACAGACAGGCAGAGAGACAGACAGAGAGACAGACAGAGAGACAGACAGAGACAGAGAGAGACAGGTGTGTGGAGGTGCAGAGGAGGAGGAGGAGGAGCAGGAGTACTCACCATGGTCGGGACGGTGAAGAGCTGAACAGACAGTGAGGTCACTGACACCACTCGCTCGTGGTCATCCTCCATAAAATCTGTCTGGAGGCGTCTGTAGTTCTAAAGGGGGGGACGACATTTCACCTCCGGGTCAGAGGTCGCTGCTGCCGGCCCGACGCCACCCCAAACCACTACCACCACCACCAGACAACCCCTCACACACCGTCCCACTGCCCCAAGTGCTCTCTGGAGCACCAAGTGTGAATTAATCCGCTGCTCAAAATAGTCCCCAGTAAATTCAGTATTTCCTCCTGAGCAGCTGTTTATAAGCTGCTGATTCCTTAAACCCACCTGACCGAACACCTGGTCTCTGGTTACTGACGTCTACCCATCGAGACCAGATCAACCCAAGACGTATCTTCACATAAACTGATTTATAACTGGTATATAACTGGTAACTAAACTGGTCTAAAACTGGTATGTAAGCTGGTACAGAACTGATATATTTACTGTATGTAACTGGTATATAAACTAGGGAATAACTGATATATATAGTAACATATAATTGTAACTTAATTATTTAAAGAATTAACCTTCATAGATGTTGCTCTCTGCCTCTGAAACATCTGTCTAACAGCTGCTACAGGTGACCTGATGATGTCACATCCTGCTACAGGTGACCTGATGATGTCACATCCTGCTGCTCTCAGGGATTGGACACTAATCTGGGTCATTCCAGGCTAAGAAACAATGACCAGACCAAAAGAGGTCACAGTGGAAAAACTGTTCACCTGAGGAGACAAGCTTAGGGACGATAATACCCACAACCACAACAAAAACTACAACTACAACAAGTCTGGCTGTTATTAGGACAAATTAACGGGACCATTTAGTATCTGTTCAGGCGCTTTTGATCACATCACATGATCTTCATCCATTTGTCTCAGAGATGAGGGTCTGCTGATGAAGACCGTGTGTGTGATCGAAAGCTGAAAACCCTTTAAGATCACATGAA
The DNA here is from genome assembly GCA_020091685.1 of Lutjanus erythropterus. Classification (NCBI taxonomy): domain Eukaryota; kingdom Metazoa; phylum Chordata; class Actinopteri; order Lutjaniformes; family Lutjanidae; genus Lutjanus; species Lutjanus erythropterus. The sequence goes on from CM034606.1 coordinate 228,514, forward strand.
CCAACTGACATGAGGAGTCGGTGATGTCATGATGACATCATGTTTTATGAATGAACTGACTCACTGGGTCCGACACACACACGCACGCACGCACGCACGCACGCACGCACGCACGCACGCACGCAGCTCAGAGGGCCTGTTCACACCAGGTATTCATGTGTTCACACCTGTGTTAACTCCAGGTGTGATCAAGGCCAGAGAGGTACTTTCATCAGACACTACAGGCTGACCCACACTGATCATTATTTCACAGTTTATAAATGTCTGGTGTTGATCAGGTGCATTGATCAGTCTGTACAGATCAGGTGTGCTGATCAGGTATATTGATCAGGTGTGTTACCTTGGCAAACTGGATGGCAAAGAGCTTCTTGTACTTGAGGTCCATGAGGAGGCTGTTCATCAGCAGCTGGTGGTAGATGTTCCTCGCTCCTACACACACACACACACACACACACACACACACACACACACACACACACACACACACGTTCATGTACTGTGTCAGTGTGTGTGTGTCTGTATCTGTGTGTGTGTGTGTGTGTGCCTGTGTGTGTGTGTGTGTCTGTATCTGTGTGTGTGTGTGTGTGTGTGTGTGTGTGTGTGTGTGTGTCTGTATCTGTGTGTGTGTGTGTGTGTGTGCGTGTGTGTGTGTTGTCACCTTTCCACATCTTGGAGTCGTTGAGCATCAGCTGGTCGACCAGCGAGGAGTTCTCTCCCTCAGGTCCTCGCTGCAGACCCACCTGACACAGGATCCTCCTCAGACCGTCTGGAAAACAACAGGTCCACACTCAGTACACAACTACAGACAGCAGCACTGACACTGACACACACTGAGAGAGGAGGACTGTGGGTAATGAAGTGCAGACATACCAGAGTACTGGATGACCTGTCCCAACCAGCTGAGAGCCTTCAGAGCGAAACACTGATGAGCAACGACAGACGAGTGCATCACCTCCACCCGGAGAGGCTTCGACTGACGGCTGGTGTTCCTCTGATGATGGAGGGGGCGGGGCACAGAGTGGCGAGAGCATTAAAATGACACACAGTCAGATCTAAATCACTGCTTATCATGGATGTAGTCAGACACTCACCACTATGACAGACTTGGCCTGTTCACAGAACTGGAAATCTCCGTATCGAACCGACTTCCTGCCCTGCGCACACACACATCAGACATCATCATTACATGCACAAAGCGACAGTAATATAGATACATTTTACAGATATAGTGGTTGTAATGTATCTGATGTATATGGCAGCTGTACTGACATCTCTGTCGACGGTGGTGGCGAAGCTGACGGCCTCTTTCTGGCTGCAGTTGACAGCTTTCTGCAGAGTGTAGATCACCTGTTCATACGTGTGCACCTCGTCATTAAACAACATGCAATAGTAGGTGTCTCCTCTGTCTCTGCACACACACAGACACACACACAGACACACACACAGACACACACACAGAGCGAGGGTCAGTCCACGCATGTATGTAACAGTATAATACAGAGAATAAAAGACAGTGAGCTGTTAGCGTGTGTGTTTGTGTCCGTACGGTGGCTCCAGTCCTGCAGGCAGCTGGTCCTCCTGCTCCCAGGTCAACATGTCCACAGCGTACTTCAGGATGATGGAGAAGATGCTGTAACCACGGGCAACCAGGTCAGCCGGGAGCTGAGCTACAGGGTCCTGGAGGGACAAACAGGACAGAGTGAGAACAATGTGAGGTGATATAATATTACCCTGAAACAACAAATGACTCATTTCACTGATCAGTTAATTGATTATATCAGAATCTTGTCAATTGAAAAATAGATCCAAACATGTGAAAACAGGTGGAGCACATGGACGTACGTACATATGTTTTCACGTGTTTGGATCTATTTTTCAACTAGTGATCAATCTGGCAATAATTTTTCCACTAATCAATTAGTTGTTTGGTTCATAAAATGTCAGAAAATATTGATCAAAGTCCAAGATGACGTCCTCAAATGTCTTGTTTTGTCCACAACTCAAAGATATTCAGTTTCCTGTCAGAGAGGAAAGAAACCAGAAAATATTCACATTTAAGAAACTGAAATCAGAGAAATTGTCAACTCGTCTAAATTAAATTTTCACCAGGAACATCCTCACCTGCAAATCATCTACTATTGATCAGTATGTTAATTTTTATGATGCTGCTGGACTGATCAGTGGGTCAGGTGCATGAGTGTGTATGTCTCACCTCCTCTGTGTCTCTGTGTGTGTCTGAAGGTGTGTGTTTCTGGCAGTAAGGACCCTTCTTCCAGGCTTCAGCGTCTCCACAGTCACAGAAACCTCCACCTCCTGATGTGGTCATCTACAACACACACACACACACACACACACACATACACACACACACACACAGACGCACACACACACGCACACACACATACACACACACACACACAGACGCACACACACACGCACACACACACACACAGTGAAGTGATGTGTGTGTTTGTCACATGCAGCAGACAGACTCTCAGCTGGAGTGTGTGTGAGTGTGTGAGTGTCTCTGTGCAACTGACAGCTCGACCTTTGACCTCTGAGGCTCTAATACAGAACATCAGTTAGACCAGACAGGGACCAGGTGTGACCTGATCCAGGACCAGGACTACAGACGGGTCCAGGTTTAGTCACAGACTCACACACGATCAATACAAACATAAACACACACATTAATAATCCATCAGTCAGCAGCAGATCACACCTGTGAGCAGGTGAGCAGCAGGCGTCACTGCTCTCACACCAACCAGCTGCTCTGTGTGTGTGTGTGTGTGTGTGTGTGTGTGTGTGTGCGCGTGTGTGTGCGTGTGTGTGTGTGTGTGTGTGTGTGTGTGTGCGTGCGTGCGTGCGTGCGTGCGTGCGTGCGTGTGTGTGTGTGTGTGTGCGTGTGTGTGTACTCACCCTGTATCGGTGCTCTTTATGAACGCTGCCCAGGAAACACTGCATGCACAGAACACAGGTCGGGTCAGCTGCACACTCCCTGAACACACACACAGACACACAAAGACCCTGTTAAAACCTGAACACTGCGGTGTGTGTCTCTCTTAGAAATCGATTCAGTTTGATTCAATACAAGACAACGCAGTGTGTGAATCTTTATATTTTAATTCCATTAATGCTCCATCTGTAGAGTGATGTTAGTGTCAAAAATCAATCCTGATAGTTTTATTAAATATATTAACAGTAGAGACAGAGAGGAGGAGACACTACAGTGATGTTAACGTCTTATTATGAGTCTCGTGTGTAAATGAGAATCAGAGAACAAACTTTCAAACAGTTTAAAAAGTGAGTATTTGTGCAGTAAGATGATGAGCTGCTGTGTTTCATATTCAGAGTTCTGTGGTTCAGATCAGTGTGGAGGAACAGTGACGTGTTTCCTGCTCTCACAGTCACATGACGTCTCTGTGCTCAGACTCGTGTCTCTGTCCTCTGCTGTCAGACATGTTTTACATCAATCATCTGCAGCAGAGTTTCTCATCTTTCTCATAAAACACAAACTTATTCTACACTTAAAAGCGTCATGAAAGTTTGGTGGTGCGACGCGGTATGATGTCACTTCTGCGGCGCCGTCTGTTTTTATTAAATGAAGAGGAGACACAGGAGAGGGAGGAGGGAGCGCTTGTTTTTGTGATCGCGGCAGCAGGCGTCCAGTGAGAACGGTGCAGGCAGAGACAGGAGGACAGAGGAAAGTTACAGCTGCAGCTCCCTGACGGCAAAAATGAAACGTGCGTCCTGATGAGACGTATGGATACGTTAGAGCTGCGCCGGTTTGTTTCTGATTCATGGTCATCTTTTTACCGATGCAGGTCGTCTGAACCGATGATCTAACACATTAAAGTCTGATGCATCAGACGCATGAGCGAATCGTTACAGCCCTACGTTACACTGTGAGTGTGTGTGTTACCTGCAGAAGCAGGTGTGTTTGTCACCTGTGTGTGTTCACTCAATGAGTAATATAAGTGTTCCACTTAGAAAGTAAAACTAAACACTTTCACACCTTCATTAACATGTTTACACCTGTATGACACCTGTATGACACCTGTATGACACCTGTATGACACCTGTGTGTGTGTGTGTGTGTGTGTTGGGGGTTACCTGCAGGAGTAGGTGGGTTCTCCCACCTTGAACACGTGTCCACACAGCGGTGATGGCTGGTTCTTCTCCTGCAGGAGGGCAAGGCCCGAGGCAGGCTCCTCCCCCAGCAGAAGCCACTCCAGAGGAGCCAGGAGGAGCAGCTGACAGGCCAGCTCCTCCCGCTGCTCCTCCCTCTGCTCCTCCTTGCTGTTGCTGCCCCCGCTCGGACCGAGGCAAAGGATTCTGGGTACGTAGACGGCCAGGTGACGGTACACCTCCTGCTGCAGGTCGGCTGCTGCCAGCCACCGCTGAGGAAGACGAGGAGGAAGAGGAGGATTAATCAGTTGATTGTTTAATTTATTGATACAGTTTTTTTCTGGAAACTCAAAAATACTTAATGATTCATGTGGTGAGAAAAGTACAGTATTCCACAGTGTACTACAGTTCTCCACAGTGTACTACAGTCCTCCACAGTGTACTGCAGTCCTCCACAGTGTACTGCAGTCCTCCACAGTGTACTGTAGTTCTCCACAGTGTACTGTAGTACTCTGTCCTGTGTGTGTATTCGTGTCCTCAGTGATCAGCAGCTTAATGAGCTCACAGTTACTTTGTGTCCTGCTGAGGCTCAGTGACACACTGACCCGGATAACAACTGACAACACCCAGCTAACAGTGAGCTAACAGTGACCTAACTCCATGCTCATACTGAGCTAACACTCAGCTAACATTCAGCTAACACTCAGCTAACATTCAGCTAACACTGAGCTAACACTCAGCTAACATTCAGCTAACACTCAGCTAACAGTGAGCTAACAGTGACCTAACTCCATGCTAATACTGAGCTAACACTCAGCTAACATTCAGCTAAAATTCAGCTGACAGTGAGCTAACATTCAGCTAACATTCAGCTAACAGTGAGCTAACGGTGAGCTAACAGTGACCCGACACCATGCTAACAGTGAGCTACATTAAGCTGGTGTCCTGAACACACCGCGACAGATCAGCACAGACTCGACTGAGTTTGGTGGATTTAATTCAAACTGACCAAAAACAAACTTTCTGCTTTTCTTATTTTATCCAAAACAGATCCAACAAAAATGAACTGTTTCATAATTACTACATTTATCATGAAATAAAGTTAAATACTGTGATTAATTTCTCCACCTGACATATGGACACTAGGACGTATGGACACTGTGTTTTAGTTCTACTGTCCAAGATGAAAGTAATAATAATAATTATTATAGTAATTATAATCAATCAGTTGTTTGATCTATAAAATGTCAGAAAATGGTGAAAAATGTCATTAAAATGAGATATTGATATCATATTAATAACACACATGACATAAATAAAGCTAAAGATGAATTTGACTGATAGAATCATTTTTTACATATATCATGAAAATGATTTTTTTATGTAAAAATGGTCATTCCCTCTAATATCACAAATCATATCATAATATCAGTCAAAATAATCACAATCAGGTTTATTTTTATTCTTTTTGCTGGACAAACATCTCATTTCTTATTTTATCTGGATATTTTCAGGCTGTGAGATAAAATAAATCTCAGTACAAACATATGATGATCATATAGACCATGATGCACTGCTGTAGATCAAATACACCAACTGAAAAGAAATGAGTTAAAATGAGCTCAGTCTTTCACATGTGGATGTTGCGAGCCGATACGTCTCAGTCACATATCAAATATTGTCTTTTCCAGGATGCATGATATACTTTTGTTTTCAGCCGATACAGATAATCAATAATTACCTGCTTCTCATGGATGAATCTGATAAGATAACCAATAATTTCACATTTGTATTTTAATCATTAGTTCATATAATATATAGTTTGTCCACAGCTGAAAGTTACAAAGGCTCAGATTTAATATTCTAAATGTCACCATGACAACACAAACAAACAAACAAACAAACAAACAAACAGTTCTGACTCTAAAGATATTTTTAAAAAAACTAAACAACTATACTTTGGCTTTAAAGGAACATTTTGCCTCAAATTCACATGAAGTGTTTTGACAAAAAGGTCAAGTCAGATATTTATCAGCTAATATCTACTGATACAGATATAATAACAATCATAACTGTATATATACAGATAGAGCTGTGACAGGACAGGATTGTGTATTTCTACCTGAACTGCAGGACATTTTCTGTTCTTTTAGACGTCTGACGATGATTATTGATCAGAAATCTCATCAGTTCTGTCACAATGATGATATCAGGGTCAGAAATACTGTCAAGTTTGATTCTGTCCATATCGATACCAAACCATATATCAGTCTATATGTCATCATATATTGTCCAACAGAACTTCTTTTGAAATCAAACATAATGCAGATTGTTTCTAGTTTTAGCTTCACAGGCAGCAGCCTGATATCATCCGATTCTTCTTCTTAATAAAAGTTCATGATGAAATATGACATCATTGTAGAGGATTAATTGCTTCATAACCATATTTGTTGAACCATTACAAATAATGTTCATATATAGATTTTGTATTCTATATGAAGAATGTTGGTCGACATATCTGCATTTTTTAAATCCTTAATATTGATATTGGCTCAGAAAATGTCGCATCGGTCGGGTTCTCCTGAGAACATCGAGTTTCTAAACAAGTAAAACAATAAAACATTGAAAATAAAAAACTGATTAACTCCATTCTGTTGTCCAGGTGTGTCTCTGTGACTCCTGACTCACAGACTTCAGTCCATCATCATCGTCATAATTTTTGTGATCCAAAGCTCAGGATCGATCAGATCTATCGATCATAAAGTGATCAGCTGCGATCAAACCGCCTGCAGGTTCAGTGTGTGTTGAGACTGAGCAGGACTCAGCTGTTTACAGGCGGTTCTAACGATAAATAAACTTTCTTTAACGGTTTTTATCGGTAAAAACACGCTGATGGGGTTCGACGTCATAAACAGCTGGAGTTACAGCTGTGAGCTCGCGCTGACAGCAGCTGTTTGTGACACATGCAGATGTTTTAGACATGTCGAGCAGTTAGGTTAGCGTTAGCATTATTAGCGTTAGCGTTAGCTCAGTGCTGCTGAGCTGGGCTTGAAAAACAAGCCGATTATTAACCACTGAAACAGGTGAGACAGGTGAATGTGACGAATGACAGCTCAGGTGAGAGTCACGTGGACCGACAGGTGGACATGTCTCTTACCGCTGCCGTGTCTTTCGCCGAGAAGTTCACATATTCTGCACTTAACGCGGTGGACGGAGGATCTCTGTCCGACTGGGCCGCCGCCATCTTTACTCCCTGTACTGCTGAGGCTGCTGGGAAGAAGAACCCGGAACAGGAAATCATGAACAGCTGAGGGGGCGGGGCCCGAGGAGCCGAGCGGGCGGGACTGGATTTTAGACCGCCAATTAAATAAATAAATAAAAATTAAATTAAAAAGACGGAGTCAGTTAGGATCAAATGGAAATTATGAATTTTTATTTCATAACTTTGACTTTTAGTCAAATGTACACATACATAAATAATTATATGATGAAATGCTTAAATATTTAAATAATTAAATAAATGCATATTACATACATTGAATGATTATGTAATATAATATTTTTTAGCACCATCAATAAATACATCACAAATTAAATGAGACATTAATTATATAAATGTTAAATTTATTTGTTTATTAATTTAAATGTGTGTGTGTTTATACACACACACACACATATATATATATATACACACATCTTTGTGTATATGACTTATTCATTCATATATTAATTAACAATCAGAAGATTTGAATTTTGATGGATGAAGTTGACATTTATTTATTTTGCTGCAGCAAGTTACACTACAGATAAATAAAAGTATATATAAATAAACAAATAAATACAATTATAAACAGATACATGTGTTCAGCAATTCATTATATCATTAATTATGCATATTTTTTATTTATTTTCAACCCTTAATATCCTCATAATCTATCTCATAATTTCTAATACAGTTAGTCAAAAGTAAAATAGAAATCTCTTATAATTTTGAGTTAGTAAATGTGTGTTCTTTTATGGTGATGAATCTGTTTTCTCCCGCTGATCACGTCGTATTTTAACCACATTCACACAAACGAAATCAATCAGTCAATCACGGCTCATTTAATGTTCTCATCAGCTTCACTCAGATCTACAGAGAGCTGCTCTCAGTCCTGGTCTGAACCAGCTGCTGGACCAGAGTCCGCAGCTCCTTCAGCTCTGCGCGGATAGCCTGAAGCTCCTGGTTCTGCAGGTTCTGGTCCTGAAGCTCCTGGTTCTGCAGGTTCTGGACCTGGTTGTCATCAGTGTTTATTCTGGTAGAAAGGAGAGTAAATGTTTGATCACTGTGGTTTTCGTCAAGCAAACAGGAGGAAATCGTTCATCTGTTGGGGACTATTTTCAGCAGTGGATGAATCCACATGTGGTGCTGTAGTGAGTGTTTGTGTGTAAATAAACTACAGAGTCAGTTAAATAAAAGTGATCCATCTGAAGAGTGTCATCCCGGTCGTTACGACCAGTTAGTGAAGAACAAACATCTCATTTAGCTCAAAGAATGTGGAAAAACATTGTACTTTATTTTGAAAACCAATATATATTATTTTGACAAGCAATGCATTTTATTTTGAAAAGCCCATTATTTTATTTTGAAAACTACTGTATTTTAATTCTGCATCTGTCAGTGGACTATCACAATAAGAGCATACAACGTGTTGATCGAGTCCAGCAGAGACTTGATGTTCTCTGTGGACAAAATGAGCTGGAACATATCGACACATTAAAAATATAAAGTGGAAGAACGATGGAAATACTCAAGTAAAGTGTCAAAGAGTGCAAAGAGTAAAGAGTACGGTACTTGAGTAAATGTACTTAGTTACTTCCTACACTGTGACAGTCTGATATATAGATATTAGATCTGTTACATAAAGATTGTTTACAGCTGTTAGAAATAAATAAACAAAGTTCTGTGGGTTTGAACAACATTGCTGCTCTCTGACTGGTCAGTGAGTTCTGGTTATTTACCAATCAGATGATTTATTTTCAATCAATTCTCACCCAGAGCCTCCAGCTGTCTCCTTGTCTCTCTGCAGGACCAGGAACTGATCCAGAGTCTCCTGCAGGACACACAGACACATACACACACACACACACACACGCACACACACGCACACACACACACACGCACACACACACACGCACATGCACACACACACTCACACATGCGCAACGCGCACACGCACGCACGCACACGCACACACACACACACACGCACACACGCACACGCACACGCACACACACACTCACACATGCGCAACGCGCACACGCACGCACGCGCGCGCGCGCACACACACGCGCGCGCACGCACGCACGCGCACACACACGCACCCACGCACACACACACACGCACACGCATTTACTTCCTGATCTTCACTTTAAATCAAATTCATCTCATTGTTTTCTTCTTCTCTCACTTTGATCTGTGAGGTGATGCGGCTCATCTCGTCATGGTTACGGGGGTTTGTTTTGATGTCATAGTCATAAGTGTCTGCCAGTGGCGCACAGTGGTTGGAGATGTAGTGGTCGTCATAGAAACGGCGGAGGAGGGGCATGGACTCCTCCACCTGCAGGATGACGGCGGCCTGCTGCATCACAGCGTTAGCCTGCGAGTTATCATGCACTCTGTGTCACACACACACACACACACACACACACACACACACACACACACACACACACACACACAGACACACACACACACACACACGTACAACAGGCCAGGGTTATCTTTTAATATAATGAGGGGAAGATTTAACTTTAATTTTAATGGTGCAAACTGTCAGCTCTTTCCTTAATCGATCATTGGTAAAATTAACAATCAATGAATCAATTAATCAAACTTACAAAATCTTAAAATTGTTTAAGAGAAATAAACCTGATAACTAGAA
>CM034606.1:241065-261065 GCA_020091685.1 Lutjanus erythropterus
GTGTGTGTGTGTGTGTGTGTGTGTGTGTGTGTTTGTGAGTGAGTGTGTGTGTGTGTGTGTGTGTGTGTGTGTGTGTGTGTGTTTGTGAGTGAGTGTGTGTGTGTGTGTGTGTGTGTGTGTGTGTGTGTGAGTGTGTGTGTGTGTGTGTGTGAGTGTGTGTGTGTGTGTGTGTGAGTGTGTGTTTACCACAGGTCTCGGCTGTAACGTCCTCTCATTCTGTGAATCTGTCTGTTCTGATCTGAAAGAAAAACATTCTCCTGTGCGCGCACACACACACACACACACACACACACACACACACACACACACACACAGATGTGTGAAACACTGTGTGAATGTCAAACATCTGATCTCCAGTCTCGATGCTAAGCTAAGCTTTCACCGCATCACTACACCAAACTTCCCTTTAAACCCATTCTTTCTTACCTGAGGCCACATGGGATGTGAGCAGCGCAGGTCGTTATGGATACGGCCTTCGGCCCACCGCTGCCAGAGGCGGAGCCTCTTCCTCGAACGCAGGATGTCCTGCACCTCCCTCATAACCTCCTCCAGAGTCAACAGGAGCGCCACGACCACGAGGGCGACACGCCACCAGTCCTGAGACAGACAGGTAAAGACAGACAGGTAAAGAGACAGACAGGTAGAGAGAGAGAGTGAGCCACAGACTGAAAGACAGACAGGTTACCTGGGGGAGGACATAACGATCAGGTGAGTCTCGGTGGACAGACACAGAGATGGCAACAGTCGTCCAGGAGACATTGAACAGGAAGTTGAGAATGAGGAGAAGCCACGCCCCGAGCCTATCGGCAGCACAGACAGACAGACATATAGGGACAGGTTCAGACAGGTAGAGCACTGACCTTTCACCTGGGAGTTTGGTCATGTAAAATGTAAAATAAATCTAACCAATCAGAGAGCAGTTTACCTGCCATAGAGTTTCCATTTGACCTGGATCAGTTTGAGAAAGACTGGATTCATAATGAGGTCTAGTTTCTCCTCCTGGACAACCACCTCCAGCTGACATCACACGAAGTGTCCATGTAAACATGTTATATGTAAGAACAATACAGGTAACTGTTCACTGTACCCTCTGGACAATACACTGTGTACCTTTACCCTGTACCCTCTGGACAATACACTGTGTACCTTTACCCTGTACCTTGTACAATATAACACAGTCCAGTATGACAGAATGCAGTTCATTTAACTCTACACTGAACTAAACTACAGGTACACATACTTCTTGTGATTCTGAAACTTACCGGAGACGTCGGCTCATTGACAGCTGCTCCTACAGAACACAACAGACAGTCAGTGAGTGAGACAGTACTGTATCATGAGTACTTTATTATTGTCGGTATTAAAAAAAAGCCACAACAGCATCAGCATTAAAACTGAAAAATGAATCATGTTGAGTCAGTAGAGTCAGTCAGTAGAGTCAGTCAGTCAGTAGAGTCAGTCAGTAGAGTCAGTCAGTCAGTAGAGTCAGTCAGTAGAGGTCACTGCCTTGCACTGGGATACAGGAGGGCCAGGGCAGAACCAGCGCATGGCCAGGTAAGCATGGTTCTGGTTCTAGCACGTATTGGTACTATAAGTAGTAGTAGTAGTAGTGCAGTAGCAGTAGTATTAGCAGTGTTACCTTGCAGGTGGGTCTGAGATGCGTGTGGTTCTGGTTCCAGCAGGTTCAGGTAGTAGTACTGCTGTCTGGTCATTTTGTCGGTAACATGGAACTGACTGAGGGCCAGCTGGGCCTGAACAGAACATGCAACCATATTCATCAACACCAGGATACAACGTGTTCTGTTCTGTTCTCTGCTGTTCTGTTCTGTTCTCTGCTGCTCTGTTCTGCTCTGTTCTGTTCCGTTCTGCTCTGTTCCGTTCCATTCTGTTCTGTTCCGTTCTGCTCTGTTCTGTTCTGTTCTGCTCTGTTCTGTTCTGTTCATCTTCACATAGAGAAACAACAATATTGAACAGTTGGCTTTTCACAATGACTTTCTCTGGACCAATCAAAGGCCTGTTATCTGTCAAGAGGCGGGATATAGTTACCACTGGACTCATCCGACCAATCAGAGCAGTTATGCAGAGCTGTCCATCAGAGTCCTTCACCCCTGCCTTCGCCCCGAGCTCCAGCAGTACCTGAGCTGCTTCACTGCGCTCTGAAAACACCACAGACACAGTCAGTACTGATCCAGTGATGAAATCAGTGGTGACAAAAGTGGTCATCTAAGTAGTGATGTCAATGGTGATGTCACAACACTGTCAGCAGTGGTGTCAGTAGTACCCAGGTTGGCGGCGAGCTGCAGTGGTGTCCTGTGTTTGTAGTCGGTGCAGCTGATGGAGGCTCCGGCCTGCAGTAACAGTCTGATGGAACCAACAGCATCATATTTGGCAGCGTAGTGAAGAGGAGTCTGCTGGTCCAGAAGAGTCCGAGCCTCAGGGTCCGCTGAGGACAACACGCACACACACACACACACACACACACACACACACACACCTATTGATCAGGGTCTATAGATCTCCTCTGATCTGATCTGTTTGTTCAACAACTACAGCTCTCATGAGTCTTTGCCCCAAGTGCACAATCAAAACTTTATTGGAGTCGTAGTTTTCGGCAGCAGATCTTCAATTATCCCTGACTCTGTTTACTGAAAGACAATCTCCCTGAGGCCAGAGACCCGGGCACAAGAGGATGAGAGGATCAGAGGACTAGGGGACCAGAGACCCAAAGACCAGATGGCTAGAGGACCAGAGACCTGCTTGAAAATGGGGCAGGACTTTGACTTTTCTTTTGATCTAAACACCACAGTCTTGGATGGATTATGAGACATGTAAAAGTCCCCCGATCCCCAGACTGAAAGAAACACCGAACAACTAAAACCCACATAGTTTGTAACAATCCATCTATAACTACAGTACCCATGAGCCTCAGCAGCTGTGGTCTGACACCAGGTAAGGCAGAGAGTCACCCCCACACAGACCTTTTCGTTCCAGCAGGAACTGAACCATGTCCTGGTAGTCCAGTGCTGAGGCCACGTGAAGCACAGTGACTCCAAAGTGATCCGGTCGGAGGAGGTCTGCACCCCGGTCCAAGAAGAACCGCATTACATCCACACTCCAGGCCCTGGAGATCTGAACACACCAAACACACACCACTAACTACATTTTTTTTTCCTTTTTATCGTAGCTAATAATGAAAGTTGCTATGAGTGACACATCTCACTTCACTCTCATCTCTGTGGAGAGCTGCACATGCTCAGTACAGATCGCTCCACCAGGAATACAGTACCAAGGTGGTTTTCTTGTTTTCTGAGTTGGCCCAGGGCCGAGTCAACTAATTAGGTGGCTAGCTTCATTGTTCATCAGGCTAACAAATAGCTAACCGCTGTCTGTCTATCAGCTAACTCTGTAAGCTAAATCACCTTGATACTGTACACTGTTGTCAAACTGCCCTTATAACATTTAATGACAGCTTTATGACAAGTCCAAAATGTACCGGTTTGAAGTCCAGGAACTTATTCATGACACAGTCATAATGGTCTAATGACCACCAATGTCAAAACCAACCACATATAACAGTTTGCCATGTTAACACATGAAGCTAAACAGCTTCATTAAGTTTGATCATGTCAAGTTGTCATAACAAAGACATCTAGAACAATGTCAACTTTACATTAAAATGACAGAATTGACAGAATGACACTTAATGACAACAGTAATGAACATTCATAAAGACTCTTTCAACGCATCAACAAAGTTGTAGAATAATTAAAAAATAAAAGTCATGTTGACCTCATGCAGGATGGTCTGTCCGAATCTGTCTGAGCTGTTTGGGTCGGCTCCGTCTGAGATCACTTTATCCAAAAACTCGAGATCCACCTGCACAAACACAAATACACACCTAGTTAGTCTGTACCTGGTCAGTGTTGCCTGGTCAGTTGGTGTTACCTGGTCAGTGTTACCTGGTCAGTGTCCTGGTTGGTAGCAGCCAGGTGTCTGAAGTGATTCAGCAGTTTTTTATTCAGTTGTTGGTTTTTATTTGGTGCATCGGTTTCGTCTGTCCGCTCTCCATCACCTTCACCATCCCCAGACAGTCCTCTGTACCTCGTCTCCAGTTGAACATCAAAATCACCTGGTCTCTGTGTCTCACCTGCCAGTTTTCTTCTTCTCTGTTTCCAGCGGCCGCAGAAGTATGATGCCCACCAAGCTGAAGCCTTCCCTGCTGCTGAAAATGTGGACCTGGACCCCTGAGGACCAGCAGAGATCTGAGGACCAACGGAGACCTGAGGACCAGCAGAACTCTGAGGACCAACGGAGACCTGAGGACCAGCAGAGATCTGAGGACCAACGGAGACCTGGAGACACCAGTAAAATCAGTAAACCCAGAGTAGCTGTTACAGTTTGTGTATTTCAGGTCACACTATGAGCTATTTGTGGTTTTATTGGCTCTTACAAGTAAAAGTGTAACGTTGTGTTTTGTGTCACCTGACATTGGATTTTATTTGCTCATGTTTAACTATTTTGTTGCTTTTACAACAACAGAGTTTGTTTGAAACTTTATTATTCTGGTGTTGAATATCATCTGCTAAAGGGAGCGCTGATGAAAACTAGCCTTTAGCTAACTCAGGTGTGTTTACATTCATGTAAATGTTGTTTGTACATTTTCACTTTTCATCTTTTAAACTCAGTGACACAAACTTATTTGTTGTCTGCTTTTATTTATTCTTATTTTGAACTTCCTTCTGTTTTATTTTGAGGTTTTTCTTTCTTTTGTTTAAAAGAAACACCTTAAGGAATAACATTTATTTTGAGAACTTTTTTTGCGGAGCTCCTGTATGAAGCGCCGCCCAGCTGGGACTCCCAGCAGACTAAAACAAACACTCCGTTTCCCGCTCAGACTCACCTGGATCGTGTCCATCTCCAGCTCTAGTCCAGGATTGTGCAGACATGTCAGACCGGCTCGGGTCCCCCTCTTCATCCTGGTTCTGTTGAGCCTCCTTCCACCAGTTCAGAACTCAAGACCTCCACCCTGATGGACCTGCTGGATCTCCTGAGACCAGCCAGACCTGTCAGAACTGGTTCCAGGGTGTGTCTTCTGTCCTCTGGAGGGCTAGAATCAGCTAAGAACTGGTCTTCACGCAGTGGTTTTGAGCTCCACCTGATCAAAACAGGCCCATAAAGTCAGCTGCTGTCCTGCTCAAAGGTTCCTGGTTTATCTTATCAGAGGGTGGAACTGTAGCTGGAGGGACGATCCGGGTTGTAACATATGATTCAGGTTCTTGAGGAGGCTGTTCACCTGAGCTCAGCACACCGCTGCAGTTTGTTAACCAGGGGTGCTATCAGAGTTTGTCCTCATGTTAGCACCTCTGACCCGTTGGTGTCCAATAGGAGCGTTTGGGAGGGGTCTTGGAAGGCAAAGGGTCCAATGCATCCGGACTGTCATGGACACCTGGTGAAGTTTTATGTTTCCTGTGTGTCTACACCACCTAACCTATTAGATTAAGTCTAGAAACAGCAACTTTCCCCCCCACTACTTCCCAAATAAGAAACTCATCAGAGCTTATGAAAAATAAGAGCCACTGTACTAAAAACAGTCAATTAATTAATTAATCCTGTCAGTGAAAAATAGGTCCAAACTAATTGATCAGTTTGTTCCATAAATGTCAGAAAATGTTGTCCAAGATGATGTCCTCAAATATCCAACAGTCCAGTTTTATTTTGTCGTTACGATGATAATTTTACTTTTAACACACCTTCTTCTTGTGTCAGACTGAAGCCGACACTGAAATTTATGTTTGAGAGGTTAAAAAGTCTGATCATCTCCATATTTTGGAAGATATAAAACTTTTTACGTATATAATGAACGCAAACATTCGCAGAAGAATCCTTTAAATTGACTTTATTAAAGAGTTGTAACCAACAAAGTGCTGATCAGACAGTAAAAATCAACCTGTCAGCGCCCTCTGGTGGACACGCTTCCCTCCTTATTTATTGATACTTATTGACAAATATTTTACTGATAAATCTGCAATAAACTCATGTTATGGATTATTTTTGTATTCTCTTCTAATCTAAAGAGAAATTATGCAGATTTTATCTCATAAATGAGATTTATCTGTTTCTCTGTTGATATTCCCATCATGCTTTGCACAGTAGCCATGTTTGCTCTCTTTCCTTCAGGATCAATAAAATTCAGACAAATAATCTTAGTTTAAAATAAATTAATCTTTTTATTGGGCAGAGAATGATCAGGGAGCTCAAACCTGTGACGTTTTGATGACATGATCTACATCACCAGCTGCTGAAGACTTGGAAAAAAAAATAACATCTCCCACAATCCCCTGCAACTTCCTGCCACAGTTACGCTGCGTTCAGGTCACACCTGAGTTCAGGCTGTAACTGTGATTGAAAAAGACAGACAAACCAAACACACCTGAACGCCTCACATCAGTCAGACTGATGGATTCTATTGGTTCATTATCAGAGTGTGAAGATCAGCTGATCAAGCAGAGTCGGTGGTTCGATTCCCGGCTCCTCCCGTGTGTGTGTGTGTGTGTGTGTGTGTGTGTTATCCGAACCAGTGGTTTCCCATACACTCTCTGTTCCAGGTGACTCCACAGAGCCAACACCACTCTGCTCTGCACAGAGGACACTGCATGTGCATACAGCCGCCTGCAGGGGGAGACAACACACTCCTTACCAGTGGTGGAAAGAGTACTGAACATCTGGACTCAAGTACTGTTACATTACTACATTATTACTCAATTACAAGTAAAAGTACCGCTGTTAGAAAAATACTCAAGTCTAACAAACTACTCAGAGTATTAGTTACTTTTTAACCTTTGATGTTGAAGTTTCTGTTTCTCAAACTCTGCAGTCTGAATTTCTCCTGTTCTGTTCTCCAAACAAGAGCTGAACATTTTGTGCTTTTTCCTGAACTGATTAATAATTTATAAAATACAAAACATGTTTCTGTTACTTTTTTCGCATTTTGAATTTTCTTTCTATTTAGTTTTGTCTTTTTTTCTCATTTAAAGTTTAAGTTTCCAGTTGAGACCAGTTCAAACGGTGTTTCTCACCATTTCTCTCCACAGGAACTGAACACTGAGGGCAGCGTTTAGTCGACTCCTGCACGAGGAGCAGGGAGGCTCGGTCCCACCTCCCTCTGAGAGACGCCTCCTCATCCACCACGAATCCCTGAGGAGGAGAACGAGGAGGAAGCATGAAGACCTTCATAATTAATAATAAATAGTTAATTATATTGATTGGTCATCTGATCTGTTCATTGATTGGTCAGCCCACCTGTGAGGCTTCACCCGTGGGCGGGGACGGCTCAGTGTGACACGCCCCCTCGTGGTACTCCTCCCTGCAGTCTCTGCAGAAGACAAAGCCACAGCCGAGCTGTCTGTCACACTCCACCCTCCTGCTGTCATCAGGTGGGAGGAGCCCCGCCCCGCAGCCAGGTGACGGACACATCAGCCCTCCAATCATCAGCAGGCACTCCTCCGCTCCGTACTGCAGGTACCGCCCATACTGAGAGACAGACCAACTCATCAGGCTCAAATCAGAGGAAACATATCTGAAAAGACGCGTGAAGAGGAAACACTCACCTGATCGTCTCCCAAAACCCTGAAATGATGCAACTCTCTGATAAGAGACTCGGTGCAGCCGGCTGGAGACACAAACAAACATATTTTATCACATGTATTGATCGCATGGGTCAGCTGATCGACACAGTTTCAATTCTGAAATAAATCCTGATGAAACGACGACCTGAAGTCTCGACTGGAAGAATGAAGATGAAAAACAGTCGATAATGATGACGACAGCTGTCAGGCGTCAGTTTTCAGCTGTCAGGTGTCAGTTTTCAGATGTCAGGTGTCAGTTTTCAGCTGTCAGGCGTCAGTTTTCAGATGTCAGGCGTCAGTTTTCAGCTGTCAGGTGTCAGTTTTCAGCTGTCAGGCGTCAGTTTTCAGATGTCAGGTGTCAGTTTTCAGCTGTCAGGTGTCAGTTTTCAGCTGTCAGGTGTCAGTTGTTAAGCGACAGATGACAGACTTCAGGTGACATTTGTTGGGTGTCAGTTTCAAATGATGTTATGAGGTGACATTTATCAGTTTCCAGGTGACAGTTGAGATGAAGCAGGTGACAGGTGACAGTTTTCAGATGTCAGCTGTCACATGGAAGATGTTGATGTTATTGTTTGTATAATAAAGCCTGTAAACAAACATCAGATGCTAACGAACAGTTAATTAACTCTGCAGATTATAAACTCACCAGCACATGGCAGTGAGTAGCCAATTACAGCATCGTAAACAAACTGACGCTCGTTCAGTCGAGTCTGACAGTAACGACGGAAACAGTCAAGACAGATCACATGACGCTCCGGACACTGGAAGACCAGGACCACATCCCTGAGAGACAGACAGAAAGACAGACAGAGAGAGACAGAGACAGTTTTATCTACTGACAGCAGACAATAAAAACATGTTCAGTTTAATAGAATTGATTGTGTGTGAGTGTGTGTGTGAGTGTGTGTGTGTGCACGTGTGTGCACGTGTGTGTGTGTGTGTGTGTGTTAGTTACATGATGTCGGTGCAGGCGATACAGGGCACGTCTCTGCTGTTGGTCATAATGAGGTCCAAGGCCACAGAGAGGTCGTCATCTGAGGTCGGATGGGACGCACACTTCATGTAGAACTCCTGCACGTGCACACACACACACACACACACACACACACACACCTCATAAACACACAAAACTGAGACTGTCATATTAGACCAGTGGTTCCCAAACTGGGGGGCGGGCCCCCTTGAGGGGACACAGAAGGCCAGGAGCAAAATAAAGAGTGAATGTTGAATGAATATGATCCATGATTCTATTCTGCCAACATTATTTCACCAAAATGTAACTTTGAATCAGTTTCATCCTCAGTTATTGTTAAAGATAAGAAATATTTTATGTTATGCTTCTGAAAGGGCGACATTGCCAGAAAAAGTTTGGGAACCACTGTATTAGAGGGACATATTAGCTCCACCCACTTACTGCTTCGTTGCCATGACAACCATCTGATTGACACACGCCATGGATCCGACCTCTGAGGAGAACATCATCCCAACAAGATGGACCCTGAGAGAGAGAGAGAGAGAGAGAGAGAGAGAGAGAGAGAGAGAGAGAGAGAGAATTCATCATCACCACTATCCTAACAGTCACAACAGTGTTTATATTGTGTTATAACAGTGTTATGATTGCATTACAATAGTATAATATGTTATAACAGCACAAATACTACATTATAACAGTGTAAATACTGTGTTATAACATATTATAAAGTACAGTAAGTACTGTTCTCACCCTGCTGAGCGTCAGTGTCGTCTGTTTGCAGCTTCGACAGCGAACTCTCAGTTTTCCAGGTTGAACCGACCGGCAGCTCTTACAGTACACAAAGAATGTACTGCAGGTACGCACACCTGTACACACGAGTACACACAGTCAGAGTACTACTACTGACGGAATACTGCAGTACTGACACTGAAGGGACCAACTCTGACCTTTGACACCAGCAGCCCGTGCCTGCTCCTCTCGTGCCTCCTCTGCTCCTCCGTCACCTCCTCCTCCTCCTCCTCCTCCTCCTCCTCCTCCTCCGTCGCTCCCCTCCAGGATCACGGCCAGGCCGGAGGAGGTGGAGGGGAGGCGTGAGGAGCTGAGGTCCAGCCTGGTCAGACTGTCCTGCTCCTCCTCACCTCCTCGAGCCAGGCGCTCCTGCAGGAGGAGCAGCCGGGAGGAGGAGGAACCCGATGGAGGAAGGACGACATGGACGGTGCTCTGCTCCGGGAGGTCACACCCCTGAGAGGAGGAGGAGAAAACAATTCATCTGAACAGATGAAGTAACCACGAGGAGGTGAGGACTCCTCCATCCTCCTCCTCTCTACACCCTCTTTGTTTAGTTCTTGACCTCACCTGTAGTGTGGAGGTGCTCCTCAGCTCCCTCCCAGCAAACAGCACCCTGAGCTGCTCCGGTCGGACTCCCTGCTGACTCCCCACCACCTCCTTCAGCTCAGCCACGCTCGCCTCCTCCTGCAGCTCCACCGCCACACCTGGGCCCAGGTTATACCGCACAAACACTGAGAAGACACGCAGGTGACAGGTGTCAGTTATCAGGTGACAGGTGTCAGTTATCAGGTGACAGGTGTCAGTTATCAGGTGACAGGGGTCAGTTATCAGGTGACAGGTGTGACAGGTTTAGGCTGAGGGGTGTAACAATAAATAAATGTAACCAGGTGAAAAAGTAAAGAAGGGAGAACTGAGATAAACAAATGTTCTTTTTATTAAAAAATGATGTGCAAAATGGAGTAAAGCAAACAAAACAAAATGTTTAATCTGCTAAACCAAACAACACCTATAAATTAGATCATACACACAAAAGACAGTGAGCGTCCCTGCAGGCCAGAGTGTCTCACAAAAACACACACAGAGACAACGAGGGACACTAAGAACAGGAGTGTCTCTGCTAACCGAGGAGGCCAGCAAGACTCCTACACAGAACACCACAAGCAGTCCAGTCTGCCTCTGCAGCTGCACAGGGAGGAGGGGCAGAACCTGGGAACAGGAGAACTCAGGAACACACAGACACGTAACACCGGGGACAGTTGTCCTGTGGCAGGCGACACTTGTCCGGTGACACATGTCAATTGTCTGGTCACAGGTGTCAGTTTACAGTTGTCAGGTGACATTTATCGTGATCACAGTGCGGCCAAATGCAACATCCAAACTGCAGAACCTGAACTAACTCAGAACTTTATGAAGAAGGAAAAATGTGAGAAAACATGATTATAATGAGGTTCTGTAGAGCTGCAGAGGCGTTCTGACCTTTAAATCTGGTTCTGAAGATAAAAGAAAACACGTTTGTTTGGTTCAGATTGGGTCAGAGAGACCTGCTCATCAACCTGCAATAGAACTTACTGGAACAGACGAACCCAATAAAACCACCTTACATCACAGTGGAACCTGGCAGAACTCAGGTACTCAGTAGAACCACAGTAAAGTTCAGCAGAACACAGTACAACCACAATAAAACTCAGTACAGTGGTCACTGGAATCACAGTAAAGCTCGGTAGATCCCAGTAGAAACACAGTAAAGCTCGGTAGAACCCAGTAGAAACACAGTAAAGCTCAGTAGAACCCAGTAGAAACACAGTAAAGCTCGGTAGATCCCAGTAGAAACACAGTAAAGCTCGGTAGAACCCAGTAGAAACACAGTAAAGCTCGGTAGAACCCAGTAGAAACACAGTAAAGCTCAGTCGTTCTCTCACCGATCATCGCTCTGTTCGTCCTTCAGTCTCCATCATGACATCATTCGTGTTTACAGTCTGCCGGCCGTGGTGCACTCTGGGTATTATAGTCTCGTAGGCGCATAAACGTTATAACCGTCCCTCTGTCGAACTACAGTGCGGTGTGTCGCGCAGAGATGATGTCACAGAGCAGCAGGAAGTGTGTGTGTTCATGAATTTTAATAAACTTGTTTTTTTTTTGTCTTCTTCTTCTTTGTGTTTCTTCTCCTCGGAGCTGCAGCTGGAGCTCAGCTCTCAGTACCGGAACATTACCGGAATATAACCGGCTTTTATCCCTCATCACAGTCCCGTCAGTGTCTCCAGATGACGGACAGTCCGGACTGTAGCGTCCTGCAGCGGAGGACCGGGACCACCGGGACCACCGGGACCACGGTGAGACACCGACACGTCAGTCACAGACCTGCGGCTGCTGCAGGGCGACAGAACACAGGAACACTGAGGAACATACAGGAACACAGGAACACTGAGGAACACACAGGAACACTGAGGAACATACAGGAACACACAGGAACACAGGAACAGTGAGGAACACACAGGAACAGTGAGGAACACACAGGAACACAGGAACACTGAGGAACATACAGGAACACACAGGAACAGTGAGGAACACACAGGAACACTGAGGAACATACAGGAACACTGAGGAACACACAGGAACACACAGGAACACAGGAACACTGAGGAACATACAGGAACACTGAGGAACACACAGGAACACACAGGAACACAGGAACAGTGAGGAACATACAGGAACACTGAGGAACATACAGGAACACTGAGGAACACACAGGAACACTGAGGAACATACAGGAACACTGAGGAACATACAGGAACACACAGGAACACTTAGGAACACACAGGAACACTGAGGAACACAGGAACAGTGAGGAACATACAGAAACACTGAGGAACACACAGGAACACTGAGGAACACACAGGAACACTGAGGAACACAGGAACACTGAGGAACATACAGGAACATATGGACGGTGTTTATGTCGTACATGAAGCTGAGTTCAGGTGCAGTGGGACATCTCACTACATTACTGTTCCTGATTAATGTCAATAATCAGATATTTGACTGGTGAAACGTCACAGCTGTGGTCCTGATGTCACTTTTAAAAGCTGACGTCACGGAGAGCCGCCGGCCAATCACGAATTATAAAGCAGTCATTCAAACAGTGATGAAACAATCAAATAAATTATAATTTAATGTTTATTGTGATTTCAAATCAATACAGAGATTGATCACATTGTGAACAGATTTTAATCAAATATAATTTGACAAAGAGAAATAAAATCAAATATTCTGATTAAAGATTCAGAGTTGATCATCAGACTGAATGAGTTGTGATTTTTTTAATTTAATCGTTTATTTTGTAAATATTTGTTTATTGAAAGATGCTCACTAGGATTCGATATATAAAATCAATAAACGTTGCAGTCAGACCTTTTCCACAGCAGCCATGTTGATATGAAACAGTAAACACAGGTATTGATCATTCAGGTCCCGTTCCATTTAGTGTAGCAGAGCCTCTCCTGTGAGTCAACATGCACAGCAGCTGCATCCTGTTGGTTATGTACCAAACATCAACAATTTTACACAAAATCTTAATTATAAAATGATTTTAGTAATTAAATAATGATTTTATTGTTCCTCCAGCGTCTCTGATCAGAACTGTGTCCATAGAAACGGTCTGACCTTAGACTGCTGTAACCGACCAATCAGAACCGAGTGTTTAACAGAGCGCTGTAATAAAAAACAGATTCATTTATTTTTATAAAATGTCAGATATCATTTTGATCCCTTTAGTTTTCATTATTCTTTTCCTCCTGTTGCTTTTGACAGAAAATAAGAAAAGAAGAAAGAAAAATGAAAAACTAAAAAGATAAAAAATAAATGAATAAATAAGAAATACAAACAATTATTTATCCTTTTGTTTATTCCTCTTTATGTGTGCATTCATTTCCTTATTCTGTCACAGATTTAATGTGTTTCACGCAGAAATTCAGAGAAAATGATTGTTTCTGTTATTGAATCTCAGTCAGCTTCAGTGATTCACGTCCAGATATCAAACATGAATATTATCACAGACGAAAAGAAAACAGACAGAAACAAATAAAACAACAGAAAATAAGAAAACTGCAGATTTGACATGTTGGTTTGTGTGGCTGCAGTTTGTCAGTGTGACCTGTGGGAGGCGCTGCAGGCTGATTCTGACCCTCCAACACACTGAACAGGACTTTATTATTAGGGCCCGAGCACCGACCGGTGCGAGGACCCTATTGAAATCGCAGGAATTCTTATTAGGGCCCGAGCACCTCGGTGCGAGGCCCTATTGAAACTGCTCGGATTATTCTTCTTCTTCTTTTTCTTCTTACAATAGTAAATCGCTTATTTGGAGGCCTTAACATATATGAAAACTCATGAAATTTGGCGGCCGCGTCAGTCCCGGCGAAAAATTACGTATTTTAAGGGTCTCGCAAATGGGCGGGGCGAAATGGCTCAGTAGCGCCATCTACAGACGAGCCCCGACGGCATGTTTGTCCGACGTGCACGAAACTTGGTACGCAGATAGAACACACCGGGACACACAAAAAAGCCTCTTGGAGCCATGGGCTAAACCCTACAGGAAGTCGGCCATTTTGGATTATGCGCCCGTTTTTGGCGTTTTCCACGTGTCGTATTTGAACGAACTCCTCCTACACGGTTCGTCATAATGACTTCAAAATCGCTGTGTACCATCTAGACAACTGTGTGATTAAAAGTTATTAAAAGATATATGCCATGTTAAAGTGCATGGATGTTAGGTGGCGGCGAATTTTGGCGTTTCGCCATGAAACAGGAAATGGCTATAATTTTGGGGTACATGGTCAGATCTGCACCAAACTTCATGTGTATGATCAGTGTATGGGCCTGAATGGAAATATATGAAAATATTCCATAATTCTCATAGCGCCCCCTGGTGGCGACAGGAAATGTCATGTTTTACAGTCTGGGATTCTGCTCCCACCATGGTGATTATATCACTCTCCAATTTGGTCTGAAAAGCCTTAAGACATTGTTGATGCTACATCATGAAGATCAGGACGTCTCGTCAAACGGCGTTTCCCTGGCGGCGCGGCGAAGGTCCATGTTTCGCCATGAAACAGGAAGTTGCTATAACTGGACTGTACATGGTCAGATCTGCCTGAAACTTGACATGTTTATTAAGAGTCCCTGTCTGAACATATGGTATGAGTTTCATCGATGTCTGTGGCCAAATGGCGTGGCCACGCCCATTAACGCGTTTCGCCAAAACACAGGAAGTGGCTTTAGCCTCCCTGTGCTTGGTCAAAACTGCCTGAAATTTTACATGTTCATTAACAGTCTCCACCTGAACATGTGATATGAGTTTTGTCCATGGGGGTGGCCAAATGGCTTGACCACGCCCTTTGATGTGCGGCGCCGCAAATAGTGAGTTTTGTCCGACGTGCACGAAAATTGGTACACATATGTATCACAGGGAGATGAACAAAAAAGTCTCTTGGACCCATAGGCTAAAGTCAACAGAAAGTCGGCAATTTTGAATTTTGTGCTCAATTTTGGTGTATTGTCACACTGAAACTGGTTTAATCTGATTTGATGTGGTCTGATCTGGTTTTAACCTGGTCTGTTGATTGATCTGGTCCAGGTGAGCCAGGTGGAGGTGTATCCCGGTTCTGGTGTTCTCTGTGAAGTCCGCTCGTGGCAGGCAGCCAATCAGCGCAGTCCCACGGCGATGGCCGGACGCTCCTGATGGGTGTTTTTGACATGAACACGCTGATGAACAGTAACCTGCGAGGTGGGCGGAGCCGCGACCCTTTCCAACCACAGCAGCGCACTCTCGACCCACACAAGATCAACGCCATCTTCAGTAGGTTCAGAAAATTCACCAAAATGTTCCTTTAATTCTGTCCTTCGTCTCTGTGACAGTCTTCCTCTTCTCTTCCTCCTCTGTTTCTCAGACGCCATCTTGGCTCGGTTTCCTCTTGCCAAGAAAGGAGTCATCGGCTCTGGGATCAACTCCAAACTGTCTGAGATCCGTTTCCGCTACGGAGAGCCAATCAAGACCCCGATCGTCTGACGGACAGCTAAGCGGCTCCTCCTACCTCAAAGAAAAAATGTCCAATCATCCAATGAGAAGCAGTCTGGAGCTGCTGGACCAGTGAGCAGTAGTCGGAAAGACAGACAGTTTCATTTCAACCTCTGTTCAGTTTCAGGTCAGATCTGGTTCTCGTGTCACTGAGTCAGCGACTATGTTGTTATAGCAAACTGTCGATGAGCTCTGCGCTGCTGTGACTCGTAACCTACAATAAACGACCACAAAGAGACACAAAGCGGCTACAAAGAGACACAAAACGACTACAAAGAGACACAAACGACTACAAAGAGACAAAACAACTACAAAGAGAGAAAAACAGCCTCAAAGAGACACAAAACAACTACAAAGAGACACAAACGACCACAAAGAGACAGAAAACAGCCTCAAAGAGACACAAAACGACTACAAAAAGACACAAAACGACCACAAAGAGACAAAGCGACTACAAAGAGACACAAAATGACTACAAAGAGACACACAAAAAGCGACTACAAAGAGACACAAAACGACTACAAAGAGACAAAAAACAACTACAAAAGACAGAATGACACAAAGAGACAAAATACTACAAAGAGACACAAAACAACAACAAGTAAACAAAATAGCCGCAAAGACAAAACAACCACACAAACTAGGTAGGTAGGTGTCTTTGTTGTCCCCTCAGGAAATTTGTTGTGCAGCAGGAGTTTACATGGAAACGATAGAAGCGGGACACATCATCAACAACAGCAAAACAAAAAAACAACAGTATTTGTCGTCATGTTTTTGTGTCTTCAGTTGGACAGTTGTTGATTTTTGTGTTGACTTTGTATTTTCATGTGTTACAGGCGTGTTGTGACATCATGTGGTTTGATCTGTAGTTTTCATCCTGATGGTTCTTTAGATGACATCATCAACATGACATCATCAGTCCACACAAATAAAAGTCTCAATGAACGACACTTTGGACGTTTCCTCATCTTGCAGCTTCACACCTCCTTCTCCAGGAATGTGTGTGTGTGTGTGTGTGTGTGTGTGTGTGTGTGTGTGTGTGTGTGTGTGTGTGTGTGTGTGTGTATGCGTGCGTGTGTGTGTTAGGTGTGTGTGAACCATCCATTCAGAAGCTCCATTTGAATATGAATCAGCTGTCGCCGGGTGGAAAACACCCGACACAAAGGCGTTCGCCTTGACATTCTGCTTCACCTCCTCTCTGTCTCCCCTGTCCTCCCCATCCTCCCCGTCCTCCCAGCCTGGACTTCCTGAAACAAGGCGTCCTCCTTCATGAAGACAATCTGCTATTCTGTCCTCCTGAAAGACGCTCTGAGGACTCGCTGAGACTGCCAAGGACAGAGACAAAGACACCAGGCGGAGGAGGGGGTCAAACCTCTCCTTTCAGACCACATGGAGGTCTGGACTGAACCAGTCAGCCCACCACAGATCCAGATCTGCTCAAAGAGCACAGAGACACTGTGGTAGGACATTTCTATTAAACATCTCTTTGATTTTAATATATAATAAATATGTGACAGCACATAAAGTAATAACTAAATAATAGATAAAGAGTTAATCATGAAGATTTATACTGAAGAGACAAAGTGATTCCAAAAACATTTCCTCTGATCTTTGTTCATAAATATATAAGTGACTTTGTCCACCACAGAGCCGTGGAGCGTCTGGTTTATAAAGACACGCGTCAACCACTTTTATTTCTTTATTACACTCAACAGAAATATAAAACAACACTTTGTTTCCTTCCATTTTCATGAGTCCAAGTCAAAGATCTCAGACGTCTTCAGTCCACACATTAAGTTCTACTGATGTCCGTTTCCTCGTGCTTCATATTTACTTTCATTAATCTTATAGCCTGAGATCTGAATATGTTCTGATAAAGATTCATCCAGTGACGTCAAATAAACAATCACACCTGCATAGAATTCAAATTCATCCTGTTTTTCTTTATATTAACTCCTTTAATCTGACACACGTCCACAAAAACACTCCTACACCTTTAATGTTATTATTTTCTCTATTTTTGGATTTGCAGATTGCAAATATAATTGCAGATGGAAAGTGTCCTCTTGTCCCTTTATGGACTGAACATTTGTTTTGGACCTGTTTTTCAACTAGTGATCAGTCTGGCAATATTTTTCCACTAATTAATTTGTTGTATTTGGTTTATAAAATGTCAGAAAATGTTGATCAGAGTCCTCAAATGTCTTGTTTTGTCCCCAACTCAAAGATATTCAGTTTACAGAATGACTGGATATTTACAAAAACAATAAAGTTCAGTCAGTTTGAACATTAAATATCTTTTCTTTGTTCTGTATTCAACAAGTCAGAAAAATTCTTGCAAATCACTGCATTCTGTTTTACTCAACGTGCCTTTTGTTGAACTGTGGTCACAGATTTGTGGGCGTATTAATCATGTCACATGTTTAATATTTCATATATTTAATATTTAATATATAAATCAATATTAAACATGTGACAAACAGCACTAATGGTCACCACCTGGCTTCAACTTTAGCTTTAACCTCAGAAGAAAAGCAGAAACAAACTTGTCGTCTGCTCTGATTTTCATCTTTAGTGTAAAAATAAACCTGATCCAGGATCTGATCTGAGAACAGCAGCAGTTACATGACAGAACTTTTATTTTAGGTGAACTATTCCTTTAATTAAATCCCTTCACAATAAAAGCTTCTTCTGGTTGATTTGTGGAGTCTCTGCTGGTTCATTAGTCTGGCTCAGTCTAAAACCTGGACCAGGACCAGTCAGGACCTTTCCCAGGACCTCCTCCATCCATCACACCCCAGGACTGAGTACAAATACTACAGATACTGCAGGCTGAGAGTACTCTGAGTCTATTACTGAAGAAAAACTACTAACACTGCAGTCTGACTTTGCATTAAACATAAAAAAATACATAAAAATGAACTTTATAAAGACGTGCTGGTTCTGATTGATCCGTTAAAGAGACATGAGAACATGATGAACTCAAATCTCCAGTTAGAAAAATATACAACCAAAGAACACAACAACACAAATGATCTTTAAAGAACCGGATGATTTTCTTTATGTGTCTCTGTGTGTGTGTGTGTGTGTGTGTGTGTGTGTGTGTGTGTGTGTGTGTGTGTGTGTGTGTGTGTGTGTGTGTGTGATCTGATCTGTAACATCAGATGATATTTTATATAAACAGAGATTCATCAGTCTGATGTTTAGATCTCTGCACACAGACGGACGTTTGTTTCCTTTTGTTCTTTTGTTTGATGGAAAACAATGATCCAACACACACACACAGTCAGCTGACCTGAACACACACACACACACACACACACACACACACACACACACACACACACACACACAGACACAGTGTTCATTCATCAGCTGTTTGTCTTTTCTCTCATCATTATTGGACGGTGTAGATTTGAAGCAGGAGCTCGGGAGAGACGGATCGAACCTGTGATCAGTTTTATGATTTTATTTTTCTGTAAACGTGTCAGTCCACCTCTGAACAGATGTTACACTGGATCAGTACACTCATATATGATTTAACTCACATACAGATTAAATATGAAGAAAGAGAATATGTTTATTATAAACTGAATGTAAACTTTATTTATTAGACTCTTTATGTGATCTAAGCATTAATTTTATCAAATCTGACTGAAGGTATTTAATTTATTCACACAGATTCAACATGAGAAAAATCTTTCTTTGCATTAAACTGATGGATTAAATTCACGTTTATAAAAATTAATAAAGTGAAGGATTATGGGTTGATTATTTTTTGGAGTGTATGATAATATTATCCAGAACAATAAATAGTGTCTCAGTGTAACGTCCACACTGAAGAACTGGAACTTATTAAAGAGTTCAACAAGTTCAGAGTTCAGAGTTTAGAGACCTGACAGTTGACTCACCTGTACCTGACACAGGTGTGTCAACAGGTGTTCTGCAAGTCACAAGTTAGTCTCAAGTCTTTGCACTCCAGTCCCAAGTTCTAAACTTTAAGTTTAGAGTCCTAAACAAGTCATAGTGTCTCTTCACCAGATGTTTGTCAGAGTGCTGTCAAACTGCACCTGGATTGGATGACAAAGGAGACACCTGCACACCACAGACTGACTCAACACCAACAGGTGTATTTAATGACAACATGAGTGTTCAAACAAAAAGGTGCTCCACTACGAAAAAAAGGCTGAAATAAAAACACCAGCAAATGTTTTAGTCCTTCACAGAGCACACAGAGACAAAAGACCAACCTGACCAGGTGCAACCAATCAAATCAGAGAGACCAACTCACTCAGGTGAGGACACACTGTCTCACAATGTCATGTCATACAAGTATTCATCTCTTTAGAACAGTGTTTCTCAGTCTTGGTCCTCAGGACTCACTGTCCTGCATGTTTCAGATGTTTGTCTGCTCCAACAAACCTGCTTCAGATGATCGGCTTGTTATCATGAAGCTTCATGTCTGTCTGTCCGTCTGTCTGTCTGTCCATCTGTCCGTCCTTCTGTCTGTTTGTCTGTCCATCTGTCCGTCTGTCCATCT
>CM034606.1:263565-268565 GCA_020091685.1 Lutjanus erythropterus
CATTGAGTCAGTTCATTGAAGCGTACATACAGTTCGTGGCGTTTGGCAGGGGACTGCTGTGATTGGTGGAACTGCAGGAAGCAATGATGACTGGTCAAATTTGGGAAAGGTTGCATTGATTGGAAAGAAATTCAAGGTTGTGCAGAACTCATGGGAAGGACTTGAATTTGTGTCAGTTGTTGGGAACATCACAACTTCCTGGAGGATTGATTAGCATACAGTCTTAGTATTGATTAGTTGTTTAGTGAATGATCATTTTAAACAGGGCGTTGCCCTGCAGTATGAAATGATGCTCAGCCACAGCTCCGTGTGTTAAGACACGTCACGGAGCTCCACACATGGTCCAGATGTTTGTGTCCATATATGCTCCGACAGTCCCTGAAAACACTGCAGTCCGCCCTGCGGAACAGACGTACTCTGTTCTACATTTCATTGGATGCAAGTTTAGCAAATTTAGTGAGTGCAGGATGAGTCATCAAGAGTTTTTAATTGTTTTACAGGAAAAGAAAAACTGTGAAATACTGAAATATAGAAAATGGAGTATAGGTGGTGTATAGATCAATACATGTGATAAAAACACAAAAACACTGATATTAACTTGATGGGATCTAAAAAATAAAGAAAATCCCAAATCGAACTCAACAAAAGTCCCAAATCTCAACTCCAACTCGATTCTTCAGTCTTTTGAGGACAAGTCCAAGTCAAGTCTCAAGTGTCTGACTTTGAGTCTTGTTCGGTGTATTTTTTGTGTGTGTCCCTGAGTCTTGGCCGAGTACGACCTCCACGAATCAGAGGGTGGAGCTGCAGCCTGGCAGACGCATGGGCGAACAGAGCCTGTGAAACATTCTTCAGTGTGATCAGTTAGTGCTCAGAGAGACCAAGAAGAAGAAGAAGAGGAAGAGGAGGAGGTGTTGTTGTTTTATTCTTCCTCTCCTCCCCATCTCCTTCCTCTCCTTTCAGACCTTTTCTTCTCCTCTGTGCTCCCAGGAGGGAGGAGGAGGGGGAGGAGGGGAGGGAGGAGGGGGAGGCTGGTTTCCATATGAAAAGAAGTAAAACCATTAAGCCAATTAAAGAGTTTAAGCGACAGATTCAAACTGAGAAGCTTTATTCACGCTGGCCTCTGGGAACATACGAGAGCGAGAGCTCTGACTCTCTCTCTCTCTCTCTCTCTCTCTCTCTCTCTCTCTGTCTTCACATTTCTGTAAAAACGTTTGCTTTTTATCATTTAGAAAAAATACTGCTCTAATTTTTAATAAACAAAAACAACAACATGACCTGAGTGAAGAAGGTTTGGAGGTCAAACATGTCATTTTTACAGTGTGAAATCTTCATAGAAGATAAAAACAGCTGAATGTTCCTTTAATTCTTCTGCTCTTTGATTGGATGGTGAGTAACAGGTGAGGCGTGTCACTGTAAACTGAGGACTGTCAAAATGAAAACTTTATGTTGACTTCACACAAACACTCATCGTTTGAGAGATCGACTTATTTTTTAACATTCAGTCAACAAGTTTTGACTTTTGAATTAATTTTACTCAAATTTATAAAGTTGATGTTAATTAATTCAAAATCAATTAACAAAACATACACTGTGCACTTCTGAGAACTGAATGAACTGAAATAAAGGTTGTAAAACAGACTCAGTGTTTTTATGCTCATGACTTTTAATCAGTTTAGTTTACAATAAAACAAATAATTTGTTTTCACTGAACACTGAGTTTTTTTCATCTTATTATTTTCTTGTTCACTCGGTTTAGTAAAAATTAGTCAAATCATTTAATCATTTATTTTAATGTTTCCCAGCATGCATTGTGTGAGAGTTTGAACTCTTTTTACCTGATTTTAAACTAATTATTTAGTTCAGTTAACTTACATTTTTAAGTTGAACCAGCCCAATATTATTTTAATTTATTTGAAATTTTATTTTTTCTTCCTATTCTTTCACAATAACAATAATAATAATAATAATAATAATAATAATAATAATAATAATAATTATTATGAATCAATGAGTGTATAGCTCTGTTACTGGTTAACTGATTAATATTCATGATAATATCACTGATTATTGATGTTTAAAAATGTTTAATGTTGATGTAAAATGAATTTTTCCACACCTATCTGTTGTTCACAAAAATAAAAGCTTGATAAAAAAAGAATAAATTAATTTGGCTTTATTTAGAATCATATGAAAGAGATAAATTATTGATTTAGTTTTCTATCGGGATGAGATGATCAATATGTTTCTGTTAAATTTACGCTTTTATTCTGAAGGCCTCGGCAGGAAGCTGTGTGTCCTCCGGTCAGTGTGTGTGCGCGTGTGCGCGCGTGTGCATGTGTGTGTGTGTGGGAGGGGACCGGGTGGAGCGGAGGTTGTGGAGCTGCTGTTGGCCGACAGACAGCAGCTGAGCTCCGAGGAGCTGCTGTGCAGAGAGCCGGGGACAGAGCGGAGCTGCTGGACGGGTTCTACTCTTTTTGAACTTGTTGGATTAAAACCAGAAGAAGAAGAAGAAGCTCCGGGATGTGGTTTGGTGTGATCTGATCTGGATTAATGTTGATGCTGTGACTGATCCGGACCCGGACCATGGTGGGGGGACATGGAGGGCAGAAAGCCCAGACCAGTCCGGATTATCTGATGCAGCTGATGAACGATAAGAGCTGATGGGCAGCCTGCCGAACTTCTGGCATCTTCACTCATCTGGAGCGGCTCCTGGACGAAGGTGAGACACCTGGACGTGTACCTGTCTCTGTCTGTCTGCAGTACTCAGGGCCTGGACTGCAGAACCTCAGAGGAACAAGACTACAAGTTAGAGTTTTACTGTAGTACAAAAATATCATCAGGAACATGTACTTCAAATATCAAAAGTAAAAGTTTTAATGACGGAGTTTACTTCAGTACTTCAATGAAGTTTATTTAAAGTACTTCTAAATACACAACAACAATAAAAACAAGTAGAAACAGACAAAAACAAACAAAAGAACGAGTTCAAACATTTTATTACACAAACTATTATTGACGTGATTTCATTCAGACTGCTTTGATCAATCGATCAATCAATCAGTCGATTGACAGAAAGTTAATCTGCAGCTACTTTCAATCACCTCAAGAAATAAAGGTGCTAACTAGAACCATAATGGGTTCTTCTCAGGCTTGTCCCCATGTGAGAAACGATTTTGCTTGCTGGAAGAGCTTTTATAAAGGTTCCACTTGGAACCTTTAAATAGAGTTCTACCTGGGCTAGAACCCAACATCATGGGTTATACCAGCCCACTCTGGGGTTCCACTCAGAACATTTCCACCTTCTAAGAGTCATAAAAGAACCCATACATGGCATTCTACCAAGAACCTTTTTATATCCCAGGGTTTTATCAAGAACCCCCAAAATAAAATGTTCTAAATGAATAAAATGTTCTTTGATAAAAATGAAATGTTCTAAATAAAGACAGTGTTGTACATGAATAACAAAATGTTCTAAATAAGCAAAACATGTTTTAAATAAATAACAAAATGTTCTAACTAAATAAAATATTATGTTATGTAATAACAAAAGGTCTAAATTTGTCATTTATTACCAAAAAGTTTTATTTTGAAAGTCTCACCAGACATTACAGACAGATTAAAGTGAATGAAGTAAAATTATTGGTCAGTTTTCTCTGAGATGAAACAAACGTTCTGGAGAAAAATGTTTCTTTAAATTTAATGATGTGTGTCGTCACTGACAACCAAAACTCGTTAAATAACGAGTGAAGCTTCAGGTTCAGGAGTCAGTCATGTCTGTGTTCAGGAGTCAGTCATGTCTGTTGTTCAGAGTCTCATGTCTGTTGTTCAGGAGTCAGTCGTATCTGTCATTCAGGAGTCAGTTGTGTCTGTCGTTCAGGAGTCAGTCGTGTATCTGTCATTCAGGAGTCAGTCGTGTCTGCTGTCGTTCAGAGTCAGTCGTATCTGTCGTTCAGGAGTCAGTCGTGTCTGTCGTTCAGAGTCAGTCATGTCTGTTGTTCAGGAGTCTCATGTCTGTTGTTCAGGAGTCAGTCATCTGTCGTTCAGGAGTCAGTTGTGTCTGTCGTTCAGGAGTCAGTCATGTCTGTCATTCAGGAGTCTCGTGTCTGTCGTTCAGGAGTCTCGTGTCTGTCGTTCAGAGTCAGTTGTGTCTGTCGTTCAGGAGTCAGTCATGTCTGTCGTTCAGGAGTCTCGTGTCTGTTGTTCAAGAGTCAGTCATGTCTGTCGTTCAGGAGTCAGTCATGTCTGTCGTTCAGGAGTCTCGTGTCTGTTGTTCAAGAGTCAGTCATGTCTGTCGTTCAGAGTCAGTCATGTCTGTTGTTCAGAGTCTCATGTCTGTCGTTCAGGAGTCTCTGGGTGTCTGTTATTCAGGAGTCAGTCGTGTCTGAATGTGTTCAGAGTCAGTCATGTCTGTCGTTCAGGAGTCTCGTGTCTGTTATTCAGGAGTCAGTCGTGTTCTCCGACCACCTTAAATGAGCTCCTTGTGTTCATTGACTCTGA
This sequence comes from Lutjanus erythropterus, assembly GCA_020091685.1. NCBI lineage: Eukaryota > Metazoa > Chordata > Actinopteri > Lutjaniformes > Lutjanidae > Lutjanus > Lutjanus erythropterus. The sequence goes on from CM034606.1 coordinate 268,063, forward strand.
ACATCTTTTCTGTTTGTTCAGACTCCTGCAACAGATTCATCTCAATTAGAGCCGATACACAAATGTCACAAGGTCACCTGACCTGTGAGGTCACCTGACCTGCTGATCAGGAAACAGGTGGAGACACAAGAAGAAGAGAGAGAGAGAACATATCCACTAAAAACATCTGGATCTGTTTGTTTGTTCCACAGATGTATAGAAAATATACACGTATGCAGGTTCTGAAAATTACACACAGTTTAGTTGGAGGGTTCTGTGTGTGTGTGTGTGTGTGTGTGTGTGTGTGTGTGTTATGTGACCACTGAAGTTTCCCAGCAGCACTTGAATGCACCAGATCATATTCAGCTTCTGCTCCTGAACATCTCTGTCTTATTTTCTTCTTCTCCTCCTCTTTATGTCTCTGACCTCCCTCTGTTCATTTACTAGGTCTCTGTCTCTCTCTCTCTGTCTCATTACACTAAGTGCAGACATTCATCACTTAATTGGTCTAATTAATTAATTCA
>CM034606.1:273565-278565 GCA_020091685.1 Lutjanus erythropterus
CTCTGTAACACACACACTGTAACACACACACACACAGTAACACACACACTGTAACACACACACACACACACACACACACACACACACACACTGTAACACACACACACTGTAACACACACACACACACACACACAGTAACACACAGTTGTGTACTTGTACTGAACTCTAAATTTAAAGGTGTTTTAATTGTGTTTCTGTTGTTACACAGTTCAGATGTGATGTGACTTTAAACAGCTGATTCTTCAGACTCTGATCCAGATTTAAGGATTTTATTCTTTATGAGTTTTTCTGGTGGATTTTTATCACTGATAAAAATCTTTTTGTCCTCTGTTATGATTCAGCTGTTTGATTTTGTTCTGGTTGTCGGTTCCGTGTGAAACGTGTTTTAGGTCTCTTTGTGGTTGTTTTGCATCTTTCTTAGGTTTTTATTTTTATCTCTTTGTGTTTTAATAATAATTTAATTTCTCTGTGTGTTTGTTTTTAATCTCCTCGTGGTTGTTTTGTGTCTTTGTGGTTGTTTTCATCGCTGTTCTTTGTATTTTTGGGACAGTATAGCTGAGGTGTAGGCAGGACAGGGCGTAGAGACGGGGACGACCTTCAGGAATGTGGACGCTGCAGAGGACTGATCACTTCACTACATGGAGCACAAACTCTAACTGACCTACAGGAACAACCCATTTTCTGTGGTCATTCTGTGTTTCTTTGTGGTATTTTGTGAGTCTTAATGGTTTTGGATTTGTGGGTTTTTGTGTCTTTGTTTTCATGTTGTAAACAAAATCTAATATTGAGTTGCAGATGATCAAGACTCTGATCAGGAGTCAGAACATGGAGACGTTTGACTGAACTATGAAGAAATGTTAACAGTCATTTCAAACAGAGCTGCTTGATGAGTGTGGGCCCTCGACCCTTGGGGCCTCAGGGCCCGACACTAATCCATCCCTGACTGCAGCTGGTATTTCCTACTGACACTGAACACAACTTTAACTCCCCTCAGTCTGACTGATGAGAGTTTATGATCAGAGTCATTATTTTATCATCAGAAAAATATGAAACAGCAACAACTGACTTCATCTGATGGAAACTGTTCCTGATCGCCGAGTGAAGTTACTGAGGTGAAGAGAAAGAAAAGATGGAAACAATTTCAAACATTTCAGGTCAAACTGCTGCAAAAACACACGTGTTTATCTTTCTGTGTGTGATGCTAACAAGGTTAGCCACCTGCTACGCTAACACAGATACATGAGACGGAAAGAACAACAGGAGGCCAACACAAACCAGATGGAGGAGAGGAGAGGAAGAAAAAGAGGAGGAGAGGAGAGGAGGAGAGGAAGAGAAGAGGAGGAGAGAAGAGGAGAGGAGAGGAGGAGAGGAGAGGAAGAGGAAGAGAGAAAGAGAAGGGAAGAGAGAGAGGAGGAAGAGGATGAGAGGAGAGAAGAGAGGAAGAGGATGAGAGGAGAGGAGGAGAGAAAGAGAAAGAGAAAGAGGAGGAGAGGAAGAGAAAGAGAAGAGGAGGAGATAAAAGAAACAGAAATGAGCGTTGGTTTGATTTGTTGTTTCTGGACTGACATCCTGCTGAAACACAGCTGTTTTATTTATTGTCATAGTTCATCTGTGTGTGTGTGTGTGTGTGTGTGTGTGTGTGTGTGTGATTGTCCAATAAGCTGCAGGTTGCTGGGCAGATTAAGCCTCAGTATAAATGCTGCGTTGATCAGAAGTGATTTCAGGTAATTCCTGTTAGAGCTGCACGATTTGGTAAAAGTCATATTGTCATTTATTTTGAGTGAACTTGTGATACGATCAGTAGAAACACCAAGCTTGAGCTCTGATGAACCAGCAGTGGACATGTGGAAACCAGTCCGGATCAGCTGGAGGACTGATGAGGTGCAGGTGAACTGACTGGGACTGGTGATAAGATGATTCCTGCCAGGTGAGGATGGGAGGAGCCAGGAGACTGGAGCGGAAGACCACGCCCACAAGACAAAGACAGACAGGAGACACAGGGGAAACAGTGGAGAACCCTGGAGATAACAGGAAGCACTGCCATGGCCATGACACAACACCTCACAGCAAATTCCAAAGCAAAAGTGAAAACCTAGTTGGCAATAAAGTGTCTCTGACTTCTGATTCTGAAATTCATGATTAAGGTCAACTTTACTGTGACATATTCAAGCACACAGTCAGACTCAGTCTCTGTATGCTCATGCTGCTATCAGGAGCAGTGGACAGCAACTGTCCAGGGTACTGACTGGACAACTGACCTAACACCCAGAGGAAACACACAGGGGCAGGGAGAACATGCAGACTCCACAGAGAAGGATGGACCCTGAACTGGGACTCGAATCCACAACCTGCTTGCAGAAGTGCTAACCGCTGCCCACCAGTCCAACAACGAACGGCATCATTTATCTTTTTTTCTTGTTGTTAGCATTTTGAACTGTCCACTGGCAGTGTCATGGTGCCTCAGATCCATGTGCTGATCTCAAGCATCACACCATGAAAGAACAAGAGATTGACCCTTCAAAATAAAATGATTTAACAATTGAAACCAGCCTGACGGTAACCCAGGTAGCTGCTGATGCTGTAGATCATCTCCAAAACTTAAGAATACCACAGCTCAGTTTGAAAAGTGAAAATCTCTGCATCCAAACTTTAATAACTCTGATCAGCACATGACATTAATCGCACCAGTTATGAGAGATGAGACACATTTGTGTGACTGGTTACCAAATATGATGTAACACCTGTTAAACCTGGTCAGATAAATGAAAAATAACACATCATTTAAATCCATGGCTTTGTTTGACCAGTTCTGATTACTTTTTCAAAATGAATCATAAATATTTGATGGTAGTTTCAATCTTGAAAACCTTTTATTTATTTTCATGACTTCGGGATGCAGGTCCTTCACAGCCCACGGTGGGCCACAGCCCACAGTTTGGGAGTCAGTGCTGTAGAGCTCCTTTAGCTGTCTGCATGGATCCATCAAACATCTTCAGCTCGCACTTCTGACTGAACTGACTGAAAGTCAGCGTTTATCATGTTGAGACGCAGCTGAGTCAGAGCAGTTTGTCTCATGGTCTTAGTTTTGTTTTTGTGTTTTGCTCTTCTGTGGTTGGCTGATATCATATGAGCACCAGTTTTGTGCTAGTTACTGAAAACCAGTAACTAGATACCATTACTAGTTACTTTATTTCAAAAGTAACTCAGTTACTTTACTGATTACTTACACCAAAAGGTAACGCAGTACTGTGAAAAGTAACTTTTTAGTTACTATGAAAAAAAGATCTCCCATTAAGTTTTAAGTTAAGTTTTCTTTAACTGGTTTCCATTTTGCGTATTCTGCTCCAGGTATTTAGAAAAATGTTTCGTTCCATTTGCGTGGCGCCTGGTATCATGCTAACTAGCTTCCTGAAAGCGACTCCACAGTAGAAACTGGCTGCATGTCTTCTTCAACACACCCTGCAGTGACTTTATCAACTGTTTCCTGGTCAGCAGGAGCGGTCAGTCCGCTGTTGCTCAGGTGGTGGAGGTGAAGTGACATCACAGTCTGTGTCTGTACTCTTAGCTACTAGCCGTCGCTGCATGTTGTTTCTGTAGGTGTTTCAACAGGTTTGAATTGTTATTTTGGGCGTAGATAAGATCTTTGATCCAAGACACAACTTACATTTAACTAAAACGTTCTTGTCTTTGTGCTCGACAAAAGTCAAGTAGTGAGAATATCTCCATGTAAACAAACTTGACTTGGGCTCCGCCACCGACGCCATGATGATACCAGTCTTGTAAACAGACACGCCCACACAGTGTGTCTTCTCACATATCCCCACTGACAACACACACACACACACACACACACAGGAAGATTCAGGACTACACGGCTCTGGCTGCAGCTCAGTCTCTAGCCGAGACGACACAAAAAATAACGTAAAATAACGGAGTAACGCATCATGTAGTAACGTTAACTGAGTTACTGAATTTAAAAAATAATGCGTTAGATTACTAGTTACTGCAAAAAATAACAGCGTTACAGTAAGACGTTACTTTGTAACGCATTAGTCCCTGAGCACACCTGTAGGTGTGATCTGAAGTATCCAGGCTTCTTCCCTTCATCCCACTGTTGTTTGACTCTATATCAACACTCATAGAATGAATTTTGTCCAATCAAATTACTTGGTTGGAACTAACTGTTGTATAAATTTACTGTATGATGATCAAGTTGAATTATGTGATTTATTGAGTGAATTGTGTCTCAGTGTGTCTCTGTCTCTGCCTGTCTGAGTGCAGGAGGAGCAGAATCGAGGGAAGCCTAACTGGGAGCACCTGAACGAGGATCTTCACGTCCTCATCACGGTGGAAGACGCTCAGAATCGAGCCGAGATCAAACTTAAACGAGCCGTGGAGGAAGTCAACAAGCTGCTGGTGCCAGCTGTGAGTCACCTGACCTCTGACCTCTAAATTACACCAATAAGATACTAGAGGTGTATTTTAGGTCAATGATTTTAAAGAAGTTGTTTGAAGTGATATCCAGTTGTTCTCTCTGAGTTGTACAAAGGCAGTTGGACTTGAGATTCTTCAAAGTTCGTCCTTGAGGTTGTTTGACCAACTTCTCCATAGTCAGTGTATTACCTACAGTAGATGGAAGTCACTACACTCTACCTTTCTGTCAGACAGACCTTTCTGACAGGCACACATCACTCTGTCCAAACCAACCAAACTCCATTGAGAAAAAATGAGTAATTTTATCTCACAGAACATCAGGAGTTGTTGGTCTGTTAGTGTGTTTGTTTATAGTTATTGTGTAACTTCAGTGAATCTGAACTAACCCTTTAAAATACAGAAGTCACCACAACAACACAAACACTGTGTAAACCGATGACTCCTGATGTTCTGTGAGATAAAATTATTGATTTTTTCTCAGTGGAGTTTGGTTGGTTTGGACAGACTGACATTTGGCTTGTTTAAGTGACAGTTCACCCAAAAATAACTTTCCCTCAGTGTCTCGT
>CM034606.1:281065-306065 GCA_020091685.1 Lutjanus erythropterus
TGTGTTCACTCCGCCGTTACTGGTGTCTGTAATACTGTCGAGATGCTTCACAGAGAACAAAAACTGTATTTAACAAACACTGATGTTGCCACAACGTCATGTGACCACAGCTTCCTGAAGCTGAACTGAAGCCAATGCACCTCCAACACGCCTCCAACACAGCTCCAACGCACCTCCAACACGCGCCTCAACACGCCTCCAACACAGCTCAACGCACCTCCAACGCCCCTCCCAACACGCCTCCAACACGCCTCCAACATGCCTCCAACACAGCTCCAACGCACCTCCAACACGCCTCCAACATGCCTCCAACATGCCTCCAACACAGCTCCAACGCACCTCCAACACGCCTCAACACGCCTCCAACACGCCTCCAACATGCCTCCAACACAGCTCCAATGCACCTCCAACACGCCTCAACACGCCTCAACATGCCTCCAACACAGCTCCAAGCGCACCTCCAACACGCCTCAACAGCCTCCCACACGCCTCCAACATGCCTCCAACACAGCTCCAGCACCTCCAACACGCCTCCAACACGCCTCCATGCGCCTCCAACATGCCTCAACACAGCTCAACGCACCTCCAACACGCCTCAACACGCCTCCATGCCTCCAACACAGCTCCAACGCACCTCCAACACGCCTCAACACGCCTCCAACACGCCTCCAACATGCACTCCAACACAGCTCCAACGCACCTCCAACACGCCTCCAACACGCCCTCCAACACGCCTCCAACATGCCTCAACACAGCTCCAACGCACCTCCAACACGCCTCCAACACGCCCTCAACATGCCTCCAACACAGCTCAAACGCACCTCCAACACGCCTCCAACACGCCTCCAACACGCCTCCAACACGCCTCCAGCAACGCCCATCAACACGCTCCAACACGTCCAACGCGCCTCCAACTCACGCCTCCAACACGCCTCCGCCGCCCAACACGCCTCCAGCGCGCCTCAGCGCGCCTCCAACCGCGCCTCAACAGCGCTCCAGCGCCTCAGCGGCAGCCTCCACGCCTTCCAACACGCCTCCAACACACATGTTCTCATGGAGGTTTTCAGATCGATGCTAACCGCTTTGTGCTAAACAACAGACGATCTGTCTGTTCTTGTTATGATGCTTCAGAAACACGAGTTTGATGTTTTAAAGATGTTTTTAGAACTAAGATGAATTATAATAACATTAAAAACAAATAAATGACAAAATACTGAATAGAAAGTAAACAAACAATTCTAACCAGAAGAGGTTTAAAACTAATTTATAAAATAGAATTTTTAATCATATTTTTAATCTGTTGACTAACAGACGCCTGATTGGTTGGTGTCATGATGTGTAAACTACAGTGTGTATTAGGGCCAAACTTAAAATATTTCAACAAAAACAATTTGCAAATAGAATCATAACATTTCTGCAATAAAGTCATAATATTATAACAAAAGAGGCACTATATTTTGGAAAAAAATACTTGACAAAAGCAATTAAAGGAAAAAGTCATATTTGTCTTATTTTGATTTTAAAAAGTTGTAATATTTCATGAAAAACTGCGAAAAATCCACAACATTCTGAGAAAAAAGAGTTGACTGTGATACAGTATTCAGATCTGTTCAGAGTTATGATCTTTTTCTTGAAATATTATTTTGAAATATTATGAGTTATTCCTCAGAACGTTGAAATATCACTTTTTTCTTTAAGTGTTACAACATTTTTTCTCCTAAAATGTGACCTTTTTTTTTTTTTTCTCGAGCCTCTCAGCTCTCACTGTAACTCAGTCTGTTTACTTTGGTCACTTTATGTTGATATGATGATGTGTGATGTACCTGTGCGTGTGCTTTTCCCACAATCCACTGCTTTGCCTCAGCTGGCGTCAGTTGGGTGTTTTCACAACAACAACTCCCGTCTGCTGAAGTTTATTCACCAGAGATCAGATTGATTACAACAAAACACGATCGATCGGACAACAGACCTGCTGCAAATACAGAAAACGATGAGAGAAGTGCTTTTCGCGTCTTTTCTTCGGTTGACGTGTTTGGCTTTGTCGACCACCGTATTGATGATTAAGATGATTGATCATTGATCATACTGCCCCCTGCTGCTCTCAGGCTGAACTGCATCCTGTGGACGAGTTGCACTGATCTCTGCTCTCAGAAGGACAAAACAGGAACACGCGATGTGTCCAATCAGAGACGAGATCAAAGACAGACTGAGCAGGAATCATGTGTGAAAACAGTCCACGGGTAACGGAACAGGTGGATTGTGGGAAACGCAGTCCTGATGTGTGATGGTGAAGCTTCCCTGTTCACCATGTGAGTCCTGTCAGGATCCAACAGAACCAGATAAAGACTGATGATGACATGTTATGATCCGTTATTTAGACGACTTTACGGATCCGCCGTGACGTTGATGACAAATAACGGACCTTTGAAAGATTTGATTTGTTCTTTTAAGAGGAAAGTGAAACTTTATTTACAGTCTAATTTTAATGAATCCACTTTGTTCTGTACTTCGTCCACAGTCACATGTTTCATATCAGTTTCATCTCTGTATGTCCAGAACATGTTAAGCCAGGCCTACATTAGCCTAGCTTAGCACAAAGACTGGGTGCAGGGAGAAACTGCTAGCTTCTGTCTGAAACTAGCTCCGATGCTAACTGCTGCTAAAACCACATGTTTTTCCAGCTGTTCAATTCATAACGAACAACATGTGAAAGGTGGATTTGTTTTGTTTTGATGGAGCTATGCTAACAGTTTCCCACTGCTTCAAGTCTGTGTGCTAAGCTAGGCTAAAGTCTGTACTGGACACACACACCAAAATGAACATGTGACTGTTGAGATGGAGGATTTACTAAATGTGACGTCATTAGTTAACAGTGTTTCTATTTGGACTGTAGACCTGAAGGCTTCTCAGAACCGACACACCTGTAAAAACTGTTTTTTATTATCTTTAGTCCGAGACACTGAAGTAGAAACAGAATGAATGAACTGTGCTGAGATCAGTCTATGATATAAAAACAGTCGAGGTTTGATGAGGAAGCTGATGTTTCTGCTGATGATCAAACTACAAGACGGTTTGTCCAACAGTGGACAGAAACTAAGAATACAGCCCCGATAATAAAAGCACAGATGGAAATTTAAACTGGGATCCGGAAACCTGAAATATTTCTAGAAAAAAGTTTGAATACTCCCTTTAAAAAAAATCGTAATATCTCTAAAAAGAAAGTCGTAGCATTTCCAGAAAAAAAAAATTGAGGAAAGTTATAATATTTTCATTTTGTAATATTCCTAGACAGAAAGTCAAAGCAGTAATATTTCTGGGAAGAAAATAATATTTCTCAAAACAAATTTATAATATTTACAGAAAAAGTAGAATATTTCAAGATGAAAGGTCGTAGTAGTTCTAATATTTCTGAAATAGAAGTCCTAATATTCCTAGAAAGAAAGTTGCAATATTTCCTGGAAAAAGCAGTAATATTTCCTGAAGGGAAGTTATAATCTGTCTGGGAAAATTTGTCAGACTATTTCTAAGGATGAAATTTAAATGTTTCCATAAAAAATGTGTAGTATTTATTTCTAAAGAATAGTTGCAAAAAAGTTTGTACTTTTGTGAGAAGTCACGGTTCGTCTGTCCATCAGCAGAAATACTTTTTCCTCTCTGATCCAGAACGATCCAGAAGCAGAGATCCTGTAAAGAATCGGAAGAAACAAGTTTTTATAAACAGTTTTGTTACTAAAATGATCTGTAATCATTATTGATCGAATTTGACCAAGTAACGAATAGGTAACACTGACAAAATTAATGAAATAAATCTGATAAAATTGCACAGAGTCCTGATGTCAACCCACCGCAGACGCGCGTCGTATCATTAACACACTCAAACTCGGCTGCTGGTTTATTTTCGTGTCATCGGTGATGTCGGGTTGGACGTCGTGTCTGCGGCGGGTTGCGTTCAGGTGCACCCGGTAAACCTGTGTGTTTGCTGTCGTCAGGCTGTGGTGGCGGTGGACAGGTGGATGACAGGTGTCCTCATCAGCTTGGTGTGGCGTTCAGGGATGCTGAACTTGAAATTACTGCAAAACATAAGATGTCCCTCTTAGACAAAAGTGATTTTGTAAACATTTGTGTTTTTTGAATGGTCAAACCTTTTTTACCCATCATCCTCAGTCAGGTGTTAGTTTTTGACCTGATGGTCCGTCACATGTAGCAGACAGACAGGGACTGAAACCTTGTGTCTCCAGTGTCATACTACAGTTTGTTATACTTTTGTTCAGTGTGTTGCATTTATTTGAATTAAGAGTGAAATATAAATTAAAAAAATAAACATAACATTTAAAGTTATTTTTAGGTAATTAGTCGTGTCAGTCAGTTATCTGTTTTTCTTTTTTTTAAAGTGGTTACATGAATGTAGCTGGAAGCTACAATAATGCTAATCCTCATTTATTTACATTGATTCATGTAGCAGATGCTTTTGTTTAAAACAACATGAAACTGAGGTACGATTCAAACTACAGTAGATCAGAAGTTTTTGGGAAGATTTTAGAAGCAGAAGCAGATTTGTTCTTGTTTCATTTCATCATAAATCAAACATACCTGATTTAAACGGACGATTCTGTCCTTTATGTTGTAGGACGATGTGGGACGATGTGGGACAGCTGACTACATGATGACTGAAGAGAAATCAGTGGTTGAGCTAAACGTTTGCGGTTCTTGATGTTCTGTTGAGAGAAAGCTTTTAGATTTATGGACGATATAAAGTGAAAATCTCAGAGTGAATCTTTGAAGGGTGTGACCGGGATTTTAGAAATACTGTCAGGTTTAAAAACTCTCCTGGAATTAAGTTCTCGTCAGAAAAAGGTTTTCATTTATTTCTAAATATATTTCCAAAAATAGTCCAATTCAAAGCAGCATGTATTTAAAAAAAAAAACATTTTCTGAGCCGTTAAAATTCAGGCCATCCAATTAAAAATATTGAAGGTAAACTGCACTTAGAAATTACAATCAAATGTCTTTAAAGCTGACGGATACTGTGGAGATACAAGGTTTTCATTCATCATGTTAGTTATTGTAAATATACAGACGTCCTTTCATCAGTCTATTAAATTATTAATTATTAATTTAGATTCAACTTCATGGTCACTTTTCAGAGTAGCAGCACAACAAACTGCAGTTGAAACAGTATGAAGTGAATATAGATGTATTTTACAAATAAATTAATGTCTAATATGAAGTTTGACCAAATGAACCATGAAACTAATATGATTTATGATAGACAGATAATGTCATTCTCATCAAACATGAACCGACTCACTGAAACCAGAAGCTCCAGGTGTCACACAGAGCTATGAGCTGTGACAAGTCTCTGTTTTCCCACGTTCTGAAACGTTACATACACACATGTCCTCCTGCTCCACCGTCAGCACAGCAGACATCTTAAAACCTCCGACAAACCTCAAAGATGATGATTTAAACATGTCACTTTATAGACCAGAAGATGAAGAGTTTGAACGTATTTTACAAAAAACTTTATTCCACTTGAGATTTTTTTAAATGTATTTCTGTCTTTTTATTTCTGTTGTTTTTTGTTTTTGTCAAAGAAAGTAGTATTTACATATTGCTTGCTGAAATATATAAATATATATATGAAAAGTATAAAACAGGATTGTTTATGTGATGTAAGATTTGAGACACGTAGCAGCTTCCTGTTTATCTGCAGCTTTCTATGATCGATGGTGTCTGAGAGCTGAGGCCTGTTAAAAAAACACAACATGTAGTGTCGCTTTGTGTCTTCATGTTTGTTGTAAATGATTCTTTTTGGAATGCAATAAAAGCTATTATTGAGTAAAAAAGAGAAAATGTCTAAATGTTGGAATGATTTTCCTCTTCATGGTCTGCAAACATCTGCAGTCACATTTTTTATTACATGCTGCTAGTTTATTATGAGCTAGCTAGCTTTGTAGCTAACAAAAACACACACAGACAGTGAGACCTTATGTCTTATGTCCTGATTTGGTTTCAGTTGACTGAACAATCACTCACAAAATGACCGCAGACACACAAACAACCACAAAGAGACACACAAACAACCACAAAGAGACACACAAACAACCACAAGGATGTGCTTGTTTTGTTGCTGTTTTTATTTTGCATCTCATTGTGGTTGTTTGTGTGTCTTTGTGGTTGTTTGTGTGTCTTTGTGTGGTTGTTTGTGTCTCTGTGTGGTTGTTTGTGTCTCTTTGTGGTTATTTGTGTGTCTTTGTGGTTGTTTGTGTGTCTCTTTGTGGTTGTTTGTGTGTCTTTGTGGTTGTTTGTGTGTCTCTTTGTGGTTGTTTGTGTGTCTTTGTGGTTGTTTGTGTGTCTCTTTGTGGTTGTTTGTGTGTCTCTTTGTGGTTGTTTGTGTGTCTTTGTGGTTGTTTCATGTCATGCAGGACTGTATCTTTTTAACTCGAGGTGGAGGATACAGTGAGTTTTGATTCTGTCTGTGTGTTTTTTGTTTCTGTTAAATTAAAAAGTAAATTTGCTCTGAAGGATTAATAAAGTCAGCCGTCGTCCTTTTCATTTTCTTCTTCTTCTTCAGTCACGGCTTCTTTTTTAATCAACAAGTCATTTATTTTCCAGCAGCAGCAGGAAACAGTCAGTGAACCAGTCAGTCAGTCTGACCCCCCTCAGCATCCCACAGCTCTGTTTTCATGTTACCATGGAGACCCCCACCCATCACCCCTTTCAGCTGTTAATACTGGAGCTCCAATAAAAGAGGAAGGACAGAGAGACATTTATTCATCATGACATCATCTCTCTCTTCTCAAGCTACAGAAGTTCAGTTTGTCAGTAGATTCTGTTTCTATTCAAATGTTTCTACTCGTTGTGATGATGATGATGATGATGATGATGATGATGATGATGATGATGATACCTGCATTATACAACTTGATGACTGTAAATCACATTTCACCTGTTCTTAGCAGGACTTCCCTGAAGCATCTGCGAGTTTTCCAAAATGTTTCTGACGAGGTCCTCCAGCAGGCCTCATCCATCCCGATGTCTTGGCATCACATGACATCAGAATCCAGTTCGAGATTCTTCTGATCCTGATCATGGAGGCGTGCATGGTCCGATACCTACAACCCAACATCACCTGCAGAAATGTGAGGTCTGACCAGCGTCTGTCAGTTGTTCCGCACTCAACCATCAGGACAAAAGTAACTCCTAAACTGTGAACGTGTCTCCAGCTGGACTTCAGGTCTGCAGACGCTGTGAACACCGTTAAATAGCAGCTGGACACACATCTGTTTAGGCTTGATTTATTCAGTTTTAGTTCATCTTAACATCGGTAGGTTTTCATCTTGATTTGCACATTGTTGCTCTTTATGTAAATGTATAATTATTAGTGTCTCATAATTAGTTTGAATCATTGTGTTTTTCCCTTCTTCATGAGTTGTGCAGGACACTGAGACATGATGTGCAGTGTGAGGACGCCCCCTGCTGGATGAACAACACCAGAGTCTGTGTCCTAAATGCAGGACTAAACACAGGATGGACTAAACACAGATCATATACCAGAAATTCTTCCAAGCTCACATCCAACATTCATTTATTAGATCAGCAGTAGGACTTCATTATGACTTTATGTGATCAGTGTTCAAATTCAACCAGAACATGGACACTATGACTCACTAGAACAAATGAGAGAACACACAACCCTCCACATCACTGATTACATCACCACTCAAACATTGTTTTATTCTACAGGAAAAAAGACATGAATTCACCTTCAGGGTTTGAAACGAAATCAACAGGAAGGTTTCATTGACCTGTTAAAAGACCTAACATTAAGAACATAAAAAAACCCCACATTGTTTACTAACTAGTTAAAAAGTTAATATAATGTAAAATTATCCAAGTTGGTTTGTGCCTAAAAGTAACCATGTCATTTCACTGGCTAAATGTAATGAAACTACAATCTAATTGCCACCTTCCTTAACAAAATCATATATTGTGTTTTCTTGCTAACTAAAACATTAACAAAACATTACATTGTTTGCTAGTAAGCTAAAGAGATATAAAATGTTACAGTGGTTATTCACTAAAAAGTTAACAAAACATCAGATTGTTTTCTAAATAGCTAAAATGCTGTCAAGTTGTCTTTGTGCCCGTAGTTTTGCTGGTCAAACTGTGACCTGTCCAGGCGTGCCTCGTCGTAGAAGTACAAAGTTTTGTGTAAACACAATATCAGTAAAAATAAAATGTTAGGTCATTTATTAGCTTCCTAAAAAGTCAATAAAATATCAGACTTGTGTCAGATATTTGCGAGCTAATTAAACACAAACCTACCCAAGTTGTTTTTGTACCTAAACCTAATCATGTAGTTTTACTGGCTATAAATAACAAAACTGTAACTAATTTGGACACGTCTCGTCGTAAGCATGTCCTGTAGTCCTGTCCACCTGCACTAAGAAACAAAGTTCACAAAATGTTAGATTGTTTCTTAGTTACCAAAAACGTCAATAACACATCAAATTGTTTGCTAGCTAGCTACAAAGTTAGTTAGCCTAGTTAATTAAAAACAGACAAAAGCCCGGTGAGGATAAAAAAGTCCCGCCTGGCAGTCTGCCCTGTGCTCCAGTAACAGCTGAGCTAGCTTTGTACCTGGCAGGACCTCAGCCAACTTTCTCCTGTCCTGTTTTCTGTATATAGATAGTCTTATGAGGTCATAAAACAAAACAGCACATCATTTTTGTTTCTGCCTTTCACAATAAGAGCCGCTGACATTGGCTTCGGAACCTAAGTTAAAATTTCAGAAATTTAAGAATTTCATCCAAAAAATAGGTTTAACTTAAAAAAAATCCCTAGGCTTGTCTATGTCTGTCTAATCTCCTGTTTTTGTTGTTTTTTTGTTGTTGTTGTTTTAAGTTTATTACCGCATGTACTTGTAACTTGAACATATATCTGAGCTTAAAACACTTCAATCTTTTCCTGAGTTTATTCTACCTGAATAATGTAAAATAAAAATAGAATCAGTGAAAGTGCAGTTCACAGATTCGTCCAGCAGGGGGAGGCATTTCTTCACAGTCAGCTCTGCAGGTTATTAATGAATTAATAAGGTCAGACTCATTATTCACCAATAATCTGCTTTTGATGTTCACTGAAACATGAAATGAAACTGAATTACATATTTAATTGATAGAGATCATCAGATCTGAGAGAGGAGGAGGAGGAGGAGGAGGAGGAGGAGGAAGATGAACAAAAACAGGGTGATGAGGAGGAACAGGAGCAGTGTGTGAGACAGTGAGGAGGTTTGTGGAGGTTCAGGTTCTCTGCAGCTCAGACTGACTGTTGTTTGAATCATCGACTGTGATCCTCCTCCTCTCAGACAGGAGGAGGAGGAGGAGGAGGAGGAGGAGGATGTTCTGCTGCTGCTGCTCTTCAGTTTCACATTCAACAACGAGAAGAAACAAACCAGAAGTCAAAAAGGATTCATGGTTACACTTCTTATAGCGAAGCTTCGTGATTGACGGTGAAATCTGGTGAGTCTTAATGTTCAATCAGCTGGAAGTGATTCACTCTGTTCGTCTTTAGGTTCAACAGTTTACTGAATGTTATGTAATGATGAAGATCATTTAAATCAATGTGGGCCAGTGGGTCACAGAAACTGAAATAACATCATGTTGTTGGTCAGTGACACATTTTTTCATCTCATTCAAGCACTAAAGAAGAAGAAAACGAGGCGTCTGTAAGAAGATGACAACAGACAGAAGAGCTTCTGTTTGAGATGGAAGAAGAAGCAGCTGGTGGAAAGAAACAGACGAGCGAACAGCTTCCATCTTTCACACAAGATGGAGTTTGATTTTCTCACTCAAACAGCATGAAGTAAGGAGACAGCGCTGCAGGGAGATCAAGTTTCTGACAGACACAAAGATGAAGTTTGGAGGCAGCTTCAGCCTTTTAACAAACAAAGACAAAGTTTGAGCTTGTTTTAATGACAGGAAATCAAGTCTTGTTTTTAACAATGAAATAAAGTTTGGAAGCAGCTGATGTTTTTAAACTAAAATATGAAGTTTGGCATCCATCTTTGTTTTTAAATAAAACATGAAGTTCGGCAGCGTTGTGATTTTTTGAAGTTTAACAACATGAAGTTCGGCAGCAGTCTCTGCACCCTGAACGTTGGCGGTCGCAGGTTCTCCTTCTCAGCGGAGCTCATGAAGCGCCTCCCTCTCAGCAGACTCAGCCGGCTACATCGCTGTGTGTCAGAGAGCGAGCTGCTGGAGCTGTGCGATGACTATGACCGCGACAGGAACGAGTTCTTCTTTGACCGCCACTCAGAAGCCTTCAGCTTCATCATGCTGTATGTGCAACACGGGAAGCTGCGCTTTGTGCCACACATGTGCGAGCTATCCTTCTACAACGAGATGCTGTACTGGGGCCTGGAGAGCGCCGACCTGCAGCCGTGCTGCCAGCGTCGCCTCGATGACCGCCTGTCTGACTGCTTCGTTCATTTCTTCCCAGAGGAGGAGCCGCGTGGCCCTGAGGAGCCACAGAAGCCCTGGCTGGAGAGGATGAGGAGGACATTTGAGGAGCCCACGTCCTCGCTGGCGGCACAGATCCTTGCTTCGGTGTCGGTGCTGTTCGTGGTCATCTCCATGGTGATGCTGTGTGCCAGCACTTTACCAGACTGGAAGACCACGGAGAGTCTGGACCAGCACAGGTAGGACACACATACAGTCTGTGTATTGTGTTTACAGGTGACACGTGTGTAGAATTGTTCCATGTTGTGACTTTCTCTGATTGGTCCGACCCCCCCCCCCCTCCCCATTTGGCTGCAGGATCATCGAGGCGGTGTGTATCGGTTGGTTCACAGCAGAGTGTATCGTCCGATTTCTCATCTCTCGGGATAAATGTGAGTTTGTCCGGCGTCCTCTGAATATCATCGACCTGCTGGCCATCACGCCGTACTATGTCTCTGTTACCGTGACAACCCTGACTGGCGAGAACTCCCAGCTACAGCGGGCCGGCGTCACACTGCGCGTGCTGCGCATCATGCGGATCTTCTGGGTAATCAAACTGGCACGTCACTTCTTGGGCCTGCAGACGCTTGGCCTGACACTGCGGCGATGCTACCGCGAGATGATGATGCTGCTCATCTTCATTTGTGTCGCCATGGCGATCTTCAGTGCACTGGCTCAGCTGCTGGAGCATGGCCTCGACCTGGAGGACGGAAACCAGGACTACGCCAGCATCCCCGCCGCCTGCTGGTGGGTCATCATCTCCATGACGACAGTGGGGTACGGGGACATGTACCCGGTGACGGTTGCAGGCCGCGTGCTCGGCGGTCTCTGCGTGGTGAGCGGCATTGTGCTGCTGGCGCTGCCCATCACCTTCATCTACCACAGCTTTGTCCAGTGTTACCACGAGCTCAAGGTGCGCTCCACCCGCTGCACGCACAGCCTGTCTGCCGAGTTCCTCCAGTGACGCTGCCACCACCAAGACGGAGCAACACTGCGACCAAGGAGGGGCGACACTGTCGTCAATGGGGGGGCAATGCTGCTGCCAATGGGGACAATGGTGCAACCTCGGAGGGGCAACACTGCCACCAAAGAGCACTCGACCTGCCACAGCCTGTTCGCCAAATTCATCCATTGACCAATCAATCAATGTACTGCCACTGCCAACGAGGGGCAACACCTGTTTACAGTCAGGCCAGGTTAGACGACTCATCACAGCTGCAGAGCTCCCTCACGCTTTTCACCTGTTCCACTTCAGGTTTGACTTTAAGATTTGTTTCATTAATGTTTCATCATTTCTGAAGACCTTCGTCTGAAGTCACATGACTGAAGTCACATGACTGTAATGTGACAGAAGTCAAAGTTTTCACTGTCAGTTTTTAAAAGAGAATCAGGGAATGTTTCAGTCTCACAGCTGTGACTAAGAGACGCTCATGTATCTGTTGGAAACTTTATCCTCCATGTTTGTTGGCAAAAAGAAGTGAAACTAACTGAAAGTGGATCAACTGAACAGGAAACAAGTTTCCCTTCAATCACGTCTGTCAGACATATTTCAGTATGTTTTTAGGAAATGATCAGAGAACAGCAACATTGATCTTTGATTGTAATCCAGACTGAGCAGCACATTTTTGAGTGACAGGAAAATAATGTCTGTAAAAATATTTTATTGATTATTAAGTATGAAATTTAAACAGCATTGAATGTAGAGCAGTGAAATATTTTACTTTGAAAACTGTCTGAAGGCCTCAAGTCAAGTTGTACAGTTTTATTTCAGGTGCGTTTTTACATTTTAAGTCCTCAAAAATATTAGAAATTAAAAAAGGTCTCTGCACACCTGAAAGTACGACAGAAGCATCAGAGGAAGATTCAACTTGAAGAAAACCAGAAAGACTCCTGCACACCGTCTCGCTTTCTGCTGATTTATTAAATACCTGAGACAGCGTGCTGCAGTCTTTAAGTCCTGAAAAACTTTATTCAAACTGATCAAATTCACATCTACAAATTCAGTTCATGTCAGTAAATGTTCTTTTAAATTGTTTTGGTTAATTTCACACCTGTGTGAATCAATAGAGAGTGAATAAATAATCAATCGACCATCAGGTCACACTCATACATGAGTTAACAGATGTATTGATTGGATGTATTCAATGTGTTGCAGCGCCTCCACTGGTCACTCTCAGTACTGCAGCACACTGACCTCCATTTTCAGTTTTTTCTGTTCATGTTCTGATTTTTTTAATCCATGAGGGTTTTATATTTGTAAAAATGAGAGTTAAGATGTGTGAGTGCAGTTTTAATTTTGTCACATATTATTTTTTCATTAATTCTCAAATCTCTGTCAGCCTCCGTGACATAAATCTGTGAGGTTTTTTTTTTATCAAGTTAGGTCGACCTGTTTGTTTTAGTCCAGACTTAGTTGACACATTTCATTTCATTCTTTCTGTATTTATTTTAGTTTTAGTTGATGAAAACTGACATTTCAGTATTTTTTAATCATCAGATCATATTGAATATTTGAGTCAATCAATCATTTATTGTATTTCATGATTTTATTTAATTTTATTTGTAATTTTGGTAAAAGTTTTAGTTTTAGTCAGTATTGTATATTTACACAGTCAGTCAGTGTTTAATGTCTCGCCTTCGTCTCACTTTGTCCAGAAAAAAACGGTTGTTGACAATCAGATTTAGTGACAGTTTTCCTGACTGACATGACGCCGTTTTGAAGTTCTTTAACAAATTCTTCTAATAGATCCTTTTTACTCTCCGTCAGTCATGTGACTTTGACCATTAGACTTGAAAATGATGTTTTCACAGCAAAATATTTCAGTGTAAATTATATAAATCTAATAAATTCAGTGCAGTCAGATGCTGATAAGATTCCATAAAGTGGACAAACCTCCTGTTTCTTTTTAGTGAATGTTCAGTAAATCTTTGTCATGATGATGATGAAGATGAGCGTCCCTCAGGACCGGCTCCTCTCTGTCTGGACTGTCAGGGGTTAAACCAGCACTCTGTGGTGTAACTGGATCTGTTGGGACACCATCCATTGTTTCCACGGCAACGGCAGACTCAGACACAGGAAGTTGAAGTGTTGGAAACATTTTGAATGTCAGGACGGTGTGAATTATCTCACTGAACACACTTCTTTTTCTATTTCTTCTTCTTTGGTGTGAAATACTGCAGAGTTTGAACCAAAGCACAACTACACGGACTATCCCTTTAATCTGTCACATTAGTTTTTCTTTCTCTCTCTCTTCCTGATTTTATCTCTTAAATATTTCCTCTTTTCTTCATTAAAATCCCGATGGATTCTTCATTAAAGGAGCAGGTTGTGTCTCACTTTAGAGGAAAAAAGAGAAAAGAAAAGAATAAACCTCCTCGTCTGCTGCAGTCAGCTGACGTTATGATCCAGACGGACCGACTTTCACCAACTAACATTCATTTTATCGAGGTTTCAAATGTGTAAATTTAAGCAGAGTTCTGTTGCTCAATAAAAAAAACTGAGCTGAAAAATCATTACACTGTCATAACATGACATGACACCAGTCATGAACACAAAGTAGTCTTTATGAATGTTTATGACTGTTGTTATTAAGTGTCATCCAGTCAATTATGTTTGTTTTGCAAAGTTGACATTGTTTGGGATGTCTTTGACATCAAAGACAAAACAACCTGTCACAAACACGTCATAGCAGGCCTACTGCTCAAACCTATTCTATTTTTGTTTTAACATGACATTGAACTGTCATGTGTGGCTGTAATGAGACTGTCATAAGATTGTCATGAATATTTTCCTTTATCTCAACTACAGTGATGCTGTGATTTACTGAACACTTTATATGCTGTTAATATAGCAGGAGACCTGGAGTTAGCAGTTAGCCTTGTAAATCACTTTGGTACTGCGCTCTGTAAACTAGCCTTATAACAGTTAATAACATCTTTATGACAGGTCGTCCCACTGAGGTTAAGAACAAGGGAATTGTTCTTGACACTGTTAATAAATATATATATATATGTATATTTTCTTTTCTTCTTCTTTTCTGAAACATTGAAACAGCTGTGAATGTTCACAGGTGAAGCTCCTGAGATCAAAAACATCTTCAGAAAAGATTTCAGTCTTTTCAGTTTTTATGATTCATTTTCCAGATGAAGTTAAACTATTTCATTTCTTTGTCTCTGCTGTACTGCAGTATGTGTATATTTGTAGTATTAGTTCTGTAATATGTGTACATATTATGTACATGTGTAGTAGTTAGTTATTTTTTTTGCTCAGGCAGATCTGGGACGCCCTTTGAGCAGCGGCGGGTCCTTCGACGCTGCTCTGACGTCATCACGCAGACAGCGCGGTGTGGTGGTGAGCATCAGCTGGGCAGGATACTTAGCGGTGTGTTGCGACCGAACGGCTCGTATATCGGTCTGTCCAGGTGTGTGTGTGTTACCTGACGTGACGTCATCATGTACTACAAACTGAACGGAGTGACGCAGAGACTCGCGGGAGCTCCCGCAGCGTCCTACAACCCGCAGGTGAGACTACAACACCCAGTGACCTTGTTAGCACCTGATGCTAATGCTATCCAACCGCAAACAGCAACAACAACAGCAACAATCGATCACTGTGATCAGTTTTCGATCTTCTAATTAATCTGAGGTCTGATCAGTTCACTGATCGATCCGTGGCGTCAGAGGACAGTTTAACAATCAGCGGACTGACGTCAGGTCTGACACTGTGTTTATTATTAGTCAGTCAGCTGATTATTGTTTCATGTCATTTATTGATAAGTGTGCTGATCGTTTTTGGTTAACTGATCAACATATTGATCAGTTTGTTCTTCAGGATGCATTTTATGATATTTGCTTTAAACTTGTGTTAATTACTTGATTAACTCATGTTTCATTGATAATAAATTGATGAGGTGTCACGTGGTTAGCGCTCCTCTGTGTGGAGTTTGCATGTTCTCCTTGTGTCTGCATGGGTTCTCTCCGGGTTCTCCGGGTTCCCCGGGTTCCTCCCACACTTCAAAGA
Source organism: Lutjanus erythropterus (assembly GCA_020091685.1). Classification (NCBI taxonomy): domain Eukaryota; kingdom Metazoa; phylum Chordata; class Actinopteri; order Lutjaniformes; family Lutjanidae; genus Lutjanus; species Lutjanus erythropterus. Next base: position 296,585 of record CM034606.1, read on the forward strand.
CATGCAGGTTAATCAGAGACTCTAAATTGTCCAAAGATGATAATGTGAGAGAGAGACTGGTTGTTTCCAGCCAAGGATGATTGATTACAGACAATGAATGACTGAATGATTGAAAAATGATCAACTGATTCCCAACTATTTTTGATAATTGATTAAAAGTTGTTCTTTAATTAAAAAAATCTCTGTTTTCAGTTTCTTAAATGTGAATATTTTCTGGTTTCTTTCCTCTCTGACAGGAAACTGAATGTCTTTGAGTTGTGGACAAAACAGGACATTTGAGGACGTCATCTTGGACGACATTTTCTAACCTTTTATGAATCAAACAACTAATTGATTAGTGGGGAAATTATTGCCAGATTGATCACTAGTTGAAAAATAGGTTCAAACATGTTTTCACGTTTGGATTATTTTTCAGTTGACAAGATTAAGACAGAATTAATTTTTGTAATTCATTTATTGAAATTTATTATGTAATGAATTAGTTTCCGTCTGTCTCCGTCTCGTAGGGTCTGCGTCCAGGCGTCCCTCCTGCCAGTCCTCCCATGGTCTTTGCATCTCCGACCAAACTGGTGTCTGAAGCGGGGAGTCAGGTCGAGTACCTGGGAGTCAATCGAGTCCCAGACCTGCAGAAAGTCTTCCAGGTAACTGTGAAGTCATTGGCCAATCAAAAAGCAGGACTCTGTCTCTTTTGTCTGTGGGTGTGGTGTAGAGTCTGAACACTGTAGGACTTCCTGAGGACGTTGGACAGGACGTCTGTTTACAGGAAGCAGATTTAGTGAAGACTCAGAGTTTGTTAAATGTGTTCTCTGGAATTAACTTAAGGTACCAGAGGTCCTGGAAAAAAGTCCCACTGGGCTCCTTGAATATTTCTGAGGGTCACTGGTTGGTTCCAGGGTCCTTGAAGAGGTTTAAGGAGTCCTTTAGAATGTTTCAGGTTGCTATGGAGACACAACACATCGATATGAACCTGCTAACATATGTCTTTTGTCTTCAGTGTTAAAGGATCCAGTCAGCATTCATTCACAGGTCACATGACTCTAGTAGTCACAGGTATTTATCAGCTTCATGACGTTTGAACGTTCTCCCTGAAAGAACCCACACAGGTTTCAACAAGTCAACGATGAAAAAACCCAAACAGACCATATAAAATGTCTAAAATAAAAACAGTATATTTAAACTAAGTCTCAGTGAATTTACCTTTTGTTTTATTACCTATGATCATGTCTCCTGTGTGTCAGGACGAGGACGGGACAAAGAAAAGACAAACTGTGCATCTGATGTTTCTTTGGACCAAACAGATGAACCGGGACGGATTAGTTTGATTTTGTGTGTCAGGATTGAATGAAGTTCTTTTATGATGATAAAATGTTATGTAAAAGTAAAGTGGTGTCTCTGACAGGACAGATATAAGGACAGTTAAAATAAACGTATGTCTCTGCAGGGAACCTTTCATCGTCTTCTCAGAGACTTAGAACAACAGTCTGAGCCTGTCAGTGACCTGAAACCAGACACAACGAGCGAGCGTCGGCATGTATACACGCGTCATACGGTGTGAGGACAGACCTGCAGGTTATTGACCAAAAACACGAGACAGTCCACATGTGTTGATCTCTTTTTATTCATGATATTCCCAGCTGAGGCGAAGACGCGTTCAGAGCGAGCTGAGGGTCCAGGATGGACTCTCCCACGGTCCGACGTTTTCCACCAACACAGATATTTTGTTGATCAGGTTTTGGAGACTCTTGTTCAAACGTGGACGTCTCTGTTTGAAGCAGCAGACTGTTGTCCTGCTCTGTCCCTTCTGTATGTGTCTAACTTTGTCATGAGGCTCCACAACTTTTATAAATCCAAACGCGGCTTTTTAGATCCCTGGACGTGCAGCTGAGTGTCCCTCTGTTCAGCAGCACGCAGACAGCTGCACTTCCAGTTCTTCACAGTAAAAGTCCCCCATTATTTTATTATCTAAAAGCTTTTATTGTGAAGCAACTGAATTAGTAAGTGTTGTGCTTTCATCAGCTGTAAGTGAAACATGAAAGTAAAATAAAGCAGAAACCTGAAAGTAGAAGCAGGAGAGAAACTAAACTTGAGTCAGAAACTGCAGACGTCCTGACAGCTGGACACACAGAGACACTTTGAAAAACCTCTTTGTCTCTGTCCCCTCGCTGCACATCAGAAATAATCAAACATCAGTGGCCTATTTTTCCAGACAGGATGTTTCTGTCTCGTTAGTTATTTTATTTTTTACACGTCCAGTGTGAGCACTCAGCTCGTGATGATTGGACCGTACAGAGTGACATCATCAGTCACAGCTGAATCAATAAATGAAATGATGAAAAATAATGAAACATTAAAACAACTCAGGTGTCTTTGTTCATGATCATGTGACCTGTCTGATGATGTCACCGTGTGTGTGTGTGTGTGTGTGTGTGTGTGTGTGTGTGTGTGTGTGTGTGTGTGTGTGTGTGTGTGTGTGTCAGAGGTCAGATGGCATCCCCGTCCACCTGAAGGGGGGTCTGGTGGACAAGCTGCTGTACCGGACCACCATGGGTCTGACTATTGGGGGGGCGCTCTACTGCCTGGTGGCGCTCTACATCGCCGCCCAGCCCAGCAACAAGTGATGCTGCACAGGTGCTGCTCTCTGATTGGACGGGACCGTGTGTGTGTTGTGTGTTAACAGAGCTCTGCAGAAAACAAACACTTTGTACAGAAAATCTTATTTAGTGTGAAAAATGAATAATAAAGTTTATTTTGTTGTAAAAGAATCAGTTTGTGTCTGTGACTTTTTACTGACGTTCAATAAAATAAAATGTGTGTAAATGTTTTTAATATGATGCTGAAGCTGTTTGTTCCTCTGATGTGAGCTGATCCTGTTTTTATGAGTCCTGATCCTCCTCGGATCATCACGCTCATATTGTTGGGATTATTGAGGATTATTGAGGATTATTGAGGATGATCTGTTCTCTCAGCACACCTGAGAGCAGCTCCACCTGACCAACACACACCATCACCTAACGGAACGGTTCTGTCCTCATCTTTTATCTGTGGACAAAGAGAACGAGTTAGAAAAGAACATGTGAGAAGTGGGAGCGTTCTCTGAGCGTTTGAAGGTCGTGAGATAAAGGATTTGTCAGTTCTTTAACAGAATGAATCAGAAGAGTTCGTCACCTCCTGCCGTCTGAACAGATTCACATTCTGATCTGTTCACTGAGACGTTTCATACAAACTGTTCAAAGGTCGTCACGCTGACGATCACATGAGATCACAACTGTCTCGCTTCTGTCTCGCTTCAACACGAGGAACAAATAAAACAAATGATCCACCGATTGGTCTGAAATGATTTGATCCACAGGGACAAGAGTCTCTGTAAAGGAACAGTTCAACATTTAGTGATGTTCTCTCAGTCTGTGTTCTTGTGTTCTGATGTCCAGTGATGACTCAGTGTGCTAGTAAAGATTAGCTTGTTGTATTTGTTTGTTTGTTTCCTAATGAAGTAATTGTAACCATAGTAACTGTATTGTTACATTTTTAAATCTATATTTTTTACTTCCTGTATTTGATGTTTAGGTTTGAAAGTCCGGTTCATGATTTCATTTTTATTCAAGATCAGATTTATTTAACTTTCTGTTTCAGATGGTTTTCTAGGGCTAACATCAATGTTAGCTTCTCTCCAAAATGCTAACACCAATGTTAGCTTCCTGTTAGCTTATCCAACATGCTAACATCAATATTAGCTTTTTGTTAATTCCTCTAACATGCCAACATCGACATTAGCTTCTCTCCAATCCACTATGAGAAATGAATGTTAGCTTCTTCAACAGGCTAATATAGATGTTAGCTCTAACAGACTAACATCAATGTTGACTTCTCCAGCGGGTTAAAGTTAGTGTTAGCTTCTTTCCAACATGCTTACACCACTGTTGACTCCTCCAATAGACATGCTAGCTTCTCAAACGTGCTACCATGGACAAACATCAGTGTTAGCTTTTACAGCAGGTTAACATCAATGTTAGCTTCTCTAATTGGCTCATATGAATGTTAGCTTCTACAAAGAGCTAACGTGGATGTTAGCCTCTCAAACGGGCTAACATCAAACACTAACTGACGACAAAAAAGGAAATGACCTTGTGTTCAGACTCTACTCTCGTCTGATTGGCTAACTCTACTTAGTCCTAAATTTAATCAAATGACTTTCTGAATGTTGTTGGACTGAATGGATCAAAGTCTGACCAGACTGAACTGGTTTGAACTGGTCTGCTTGTAAACAGAACTTTGTTAGAAAGTCACTAAACGTTGAACTTGGTTCTGTGTGTGACGTTAACGAAGGTTTATTCGTTAATTTCAGTTAAAACTGTTTGTATTTTCAGTGAATGAAGACGGCGTGTTCTTTGAATTAGCAGGAGGCTAACAAGTAGCATGCTACACACCTGTCAGGTTATATAGGATGTGTGTGTGTGTGTGTGTTGGCTGCTCACTGACAGCCTGCAGGCGCCATCTTGTGGTTGTCTGAATCGCTGTAGTTTACTGAGTGTTCTGCAGGTTCTGCAGGAACACACACACACACACACACACACACAGATATAATTATGTCCAGTTTGAGAGGTTTTAGGTTTTAATCTGAACCTTCAGTCAGGTTTAAGTTCTTTGTGAGGATGAACCTCATGAATCAGGTGTGTCCTCACTCTGAAGGTCTGAAAGTGAGATCTCACTCTCACACACACTCACACACACTCACACACTCACACACTCTCAGCTCAGACTGATGAGACAAAATGATCCAAATATTGTGTAATGTGTCATATTACTGGCCCTGTTGCCATGGAGACAGTGACGGGATCCTGGAGGCGAGGCGTCACGGTAATGGATCACATCACACACAGCAGAGGATGCAAACACATTCATCCTCACACACACACACACACACACACACTCACACACACACACACACACACACACCACACACACACACACACACACACAAACACAGATATAATTATGTCCAGTTTGAGAGGTTTTAGGTTTTAATCTGAACCTTCAGTCAGGTTTAAGTTCTTTGTGAGGATGAACCTCATGAATCAGGTGTGTCCTCACTCTGAAGGTCTGAAAGTGAGATCTCACTCTCACACACACTCACACACTCACACACTCACACACTCACACACTCTCAGCTCAGACTGATGAGACAAAATGATCCAAATATTGTGTAATGTGTCATATTACTGGCCCTGTTGCCATGGAGACAGTGACGGGATCCTGGAGGCGAGGCGTCACGGTAATGGATCACATCACACACAGCAGAGGATGCAAACACATTCATCCTCACACACACACACACACACACACACTCACACACACACACACACACACACACTCACACACACACACACACACACACACACACACACACACACACACACACACGCTCACACACACTGAGTTAACCAGTTTAGTAGCAACAGCAGTCAGTCACTTTGTGTTTCACACTGACAGAATCAGAAAAACTTGATTGATCCTCAGGAGAGAAACATGTTACAGAAGCTCCATCTCAAGAATAAAAACATTATATGGTATAAATATTAAAGCTGTGTAAAAATAGTATATAAACTTCCAGATACAGACAGAGACAAAATGGCAATAATAGAAAATAAAACAGAATATATACACAGATTAAGGTAAGTGCTTTATTTTCCAAAAACAGTAATATACTGTTATTATACATATAGAGAGATACAGAGTGAGAAATAGGAAACACACACACACACATTATAATAAGTAATGTAATATATATATATATAACCCTAACCCCATAAGTAAAGTAATATACTGAAATAAAATAATAATAATAATAATAATAATAATAATAATAATAATAATAATAATAATGTCTATCTATCTATCTATCTAGAATTTATGAAGGTGATGTGGTCATATTTAGGATTTATTTTATTTTCCTGATGTTTGATATTTTCTTTCTTAGCAGAGACAGAATAAAGAAACAAACAGGTCATGTGATCAGTAACTTCAGTCAGGTGGAGGAGCTAAAGGCTAGAACCTGACGGTCACCTGACCCTCCAGTCATCCTCTCTTTAATGTAAATAAACTCCATACTGTATGTTTATGTTTGTTTATGTTTGTTTATGTTTGTTTATGTTTGTTTATGTGAGGTGTAGAAACACTTTGACATCATGTGTAAACATGTTTGCTTGTGTTTTTTGACCAAACTGCAGCTGAACATCAGAGTCTGACCCAGAATCCTGTCTGCTCCGTCACCATGGCGACAGAGAACATGAGGTCGCCGTCTCCATGGTAACAGTAGCAGGGATTTTTTTGTTTTGTTTTGTTTTGTTTTGTTTTTGGGCAGTAAGAGACTAAAATGTGATTTTGGTTTCAGTTTTCAGATGATGGATAGAAGCAAATAAACCAGAAAATATTCACATTTAAGAATTTGGACTTTTTTAAATTAAAAAATGACTCAAAAGGATTAATTGATGAATATATTTAACAAAGTCGTGTAATTAAACTGTTAAATGATTCTGAAATGTTGTCTGTCCTTTTATCCTCAACAACACAAGAGACAAAAATACAAATACTTCATTACTGTTTGCTGTACTTTATTTGAGTATCTAGTCTATATCTTATATATTTTACTTTTACATTTGAAAGCAAATATCTGCACTTTCTATTAGGTCTGAACAATAATTTAAATTTGATCAAAATCTCAATCTGGTCGATGACAATTTTCAAAATCACAGGAAGTGAAATATTTGATAAAAACCCAGTTTCTGTTTGTAAAATGATATGTGCTGACCTACACATCAGATTCTACACACTGAAGAAAACATGTTTGGGCTGCAACTAATGATTATTTTCATCATCACTTAATCTGCCAATCATTTTAAGGATTGATTGATTAGATGTCAGGTCCATAAAATGTCATAAAATTAATCCTGTCCTCATCTTGTCAATTGAAAAGTGTGCTCTGACACATACGTCCATAACAACAGTCTGGTTTTGAATTACATTTCAGTGATATTTTATGTATTTTAATTCTAAAGTTTGATTTGCAGTGCAGCTCTGTCCAAAAGTATAATATGTTTTTAAATTAATTTAATTCTTTAAAATAATATTTCTGTCATTCTTCTGTGTACCACCAGTGGTACTCGGACCACAGTTTGATATCTGGGATCTAGAGCCTGACAGGTCACATGACCAGAGTTCAGTCAGGGGCACGCCTGTTGCATTATGGGTCAGAAGCAGTATGGATGCAGAGAGAGTCAACATGGCTGCAGAGGAAAAACATACGGTCCCAAAGTAACAATATTCTGAACGGTAATTATATTATATTATATTATATTATGTTATGTTATGTTATGTTATGTTATGTTATGTTATGTTATGTTATATTATATTATATTATATTATCACACAGTGTTCATCGTGTAAAACAGGTAGAGGTGTAGCTTGTGTTTGTGCAGCTCCTGTTCTCTCCAGCAGGTGGCGGTCACATGTGAGGTGTTCTGTTTACAAAAGAAGAAGAAGAAGAGTTGTGTTTTTATCTCAGAAGAAGAAGAAAAAGAAGAAGAAGTCCGTTATCAGCAGCAGCAGCAGCTCTCAGGGTGTGTTTGTGTTCAGTTTCTTTAAAGAGTTTAACTAAAGTGAATTAAAGTAAAGAGTGAGTTTACAGGCTGATCTGAGGTGAGTGTTTCACTCTTTGTTTCACTCCTTCACTCTCTGACACTTTACACTGTTAGTGTACCATTAGCGTTAGCATTAGCCTGTTACCAGTGATCAAACAGTGTTTATTAACGGTTTATAACTGACGGTAAACGGACTCTTCTGTGGTGAGATAACACTCGTTAGCTTCAGCTAAGCTAACAGGATGAACTGCAGAGTGAAACTGAAGCTGAAACAGTCTGTTAGTGTGTGTGGGAGGGTGAGCTAACTGCTAACAGCTAACAGTATGACAGTCAAGTTTAATAAAGTTCATCAACAATCGATCAGGACCAGAGCCTGATCGATACCGGATACTCATATCGATATTAAGAAGTTAAAAAAACTCTAAATCTATCAGCTCTATAATACAGAGAATATAGAATATAAATATAAACATTTTTAACCTCAGATGTTTTTATCAAAGCCATGAGATAAAGATCTGTGATGGTGGCAGGAGGAAGTTTAACAGTTTGTAATCATTATAAATAAATACATGTAAATTAAAATAATAAATAGATTAATTCATATGTTTATATTAAACCTGACATAAGAGAAATGATCAAATATATAAATAAAAATGCTGCTTATAAAAATAAAAAACAAACACAATCTTTATTCTCTGACAGTAAACTTAATATCTTTGAGAACATTTTATGGAGCAAAGAACTGATCAATTAGAGGAAGAATTATTGCCAGATTGATCACTAGTTGAAAACTGGTTCCAGACATGTGTAAACAGGTGGAGCGCTGATGTTGGGACCTATTTTTCAATCGACAACATTGTGACAGGATCAATTAATTGATTGATCTGCACTGCTAAATGTGAGATTTACACTGGATGAAGCATCAGCACATACTGACAGTTATTTTTTTATGAAGCGTTTGATTGACGACCTTCTAGTTCTGGAGATGCAGACATTTCTGTAGTTACTCATTTTATCATTTTATCTTGTTCAGAAACATCAAGTAAGAATCAATCATGAAAAATATTTTCCAGTTCACTTTTAGCAAGAACTGATGAGACCATCAGTTTCCATGTGAGTCCACACCCAGAAAGCTGTGGACGTCCTGGGTGTGACTGTTTTCTGATGAACTGATGATCTCTGTCCTCACTGTCTGGACAGAAACCTTTATTTCTGTCCAGAGTTGCATTAATTTTTCACTCAGATTTTGTATTGATGATGGAGAATCGGGCCGCTGTGTAACGTCTTCTCCAGCACATGTCAAAGACTCTCAGTGGGGTTCAGGTCTGGACTCTGTGGTGGACAGTCCATGTGTGAAAATGATGTCTCAGGCTCCTTGAACCTCTTTCCTGACGTTCTCATCTTATGTCCGAGTCATCGGGGAAGAAAAACATCCACTGGTGATTCCGATCATTCTGATTCTGATCATTCCTGATCATTCAGTATTTTCAGGAAGTGAACTGACATCATAACGTTTCTGAACCTCGACCTGAACGACTGAAGCGACCCCAGATTATAACTCCGCCCCCACAGGCTGGTACTGTAGACACAAGGCATGATGGGAGCATCACTTCATCTGCCTCTCTTCTTACCCTGATGCCCCCATCACTGTGGAACCGGTTAAATCTGGACTCATCAGACCACATGACCTTTTTCCATCGATCCAGAGTCTAATCTTTGTGCTCCCTGGAAAACTGAAGCCTTTTTTTCTGATCAGCTTCACTGATCAGTGGTTTTCTTAAGGTTCCACGGCTGTTTAGTCCCGATCCCTTCGGTTCTCTTCACACTGTGTGGAAATGTTCTTACTC
>CM034606.1:311065-313565 GCA_020091685.1 Lutjanus erythropterus
ACAGTTCAAACGAGGCTTAAACAACAATAATGAAGAAGAAAACTTTATTTAAAAAGTATGTTTTGATCAGAACAAGAATTGCAGATCATAGAATGTCAATAAATCAGTTTCAGATCTGTTGTCTGATTAGATTCACTTCTCTCTCCTGTCAATTACATATTTATATATATGTTAAATCTATATATATAATTATGATGATATCATTCACCTTAAGTTCTGTCCAGTCTTTTATATCTGACCAAAAAAAGTCCTTTTCAAACTTTCAACAATCAGTTTAACTGTATGAAATATTTAAAACGTTTCCTTGACCTTTGGAAAAGGATGTTTAATAAATTTATATTTCTCATCACTCTGACATTGTTGGTTTTATTCAACAGCAGTTCAGTTCAGCATCAGCCTTTCAACAAACATGAAAATATTTCCCATCTTTTATACAACATTGACATTTTTCATCTTTTAAAGGATCAGTGCTGTTCAGGTTCCAGCTCATATTTTACTCTGCATCATTCATCATCTTTCATCAAAGCCAGCAGATCATTTTAACATCAGCCTTTCAACAGACCACAAAATATTTCACACTGTTCACATATTGTGGGTATTATTCAACTTTTAATGTTGACCTTTCAACAAACATCAAAAAATAATCCACCTTTCATAATATTGGTACAATTTTACAGGAAGTTTAGTGTCACTCTGTCAACAAATATTAAAATGTATTTAATCTTTCATATCATATCGATGTTATTCAGTTTTTAAATTCATCACTTCAGTTTAATGTCAGTTTTTCAACATTAATGTTTCACATGATTCATCCTGGTTTCAACACTGATTCAGTTTTCTGTCCACTTTCTTCACAAACTTCCTGTTTTTATACTGTTTCAGCCTCCTGTTAGTGCGCGCGCGCGCCGTGTGATGACGGTGTGCGGCCACCGGATGTCGCTGTTGTTCAACCTGAAACCTGACCTCCTCCTCCTCCTCCTCCTCCTCCTCCTCGACAGGAGGAGTCACTCGGCTCTGCGCAGCCTCGGTCTGGTCTCCGTCGTGTCTGCGGCTCCTCTCGGTCTCTCTGCTCTCTGGTCTCGGTGTCGGCTCTGTGTCGGTGTGTCGGTCCTGCGGGGAGCGGGTCTTCTTGCGGCGGATCTTCGGCCTGTGCGGGGACAGACCCGCACGGCTCGGCTCGGCTCTTCGCGGCCCCGCTGCGGTGGAAGGAAAACCCCGCACGAACGGACGGACGGACGGACGGACGGAGGCCCGCAGTGATCCTCAGCCTCCCGCAGGCCTCCCGCGTTTGTCCCGGACCATGGACGGATTCACCGGCAGTCTAGGTGAGTCCCCGCCGCCCCGATCCTCACCTGGTCCCCTCACCTGTCCTCAGGGAGGACGGTGAGCCGCACGCGCCTCTGGCGGCTTTACACGTGTCACTGGTGTATTTATCAAAGCGAGGCTGCACCGCCCCTCTGGCGGCTGCAGGCACACGAAACAAGTGCTCCTCCTGAAGGAGACTCTGCACAGACCTGCAGAAACATGGACCCCTCAAAGAGACAGACCTGGACCTGTCTCACACCTGCAGGGGGGTCAGAGTAGACCTGAATACCCTCGACCACCACCACCATCTTCATCTTCATCTTCATCTTCATCAGGGCTGCAACCATCCATTAGTCTCATTATTGATTAATCTGTTTTTTCTTGATTGATTGATGGATTAGTTGATTAGTTGTTTGGTCCATAAACTGTCAAAGATGTAAAAGACGAGATGACGTCGTCAGAAACCAGGAAGTAGAAGAAGAGAAGAGAAGAATGTACTCAAACCTGTCAATTAATAATCAATAATTTGATTAAATGTTGCAGGTCTTCTGAGGGTTGAAGTTTCTGTCAGAGGTTCAAGGTGTGTGTGTGTGTGTGTGTGTTTGTGTGTGTGTGTGTGTGTGTGTGTGTGTGTGTGTGTGTGTGTGTGGACTCTGATCTGCAGAACAAAGACACAGGAAATGATTTATTTATTCATCCAGTCTGATGAACACACACCTCCTGTCTGTGTGTGTGTGTGTGTGTGTGTGTGTGTGTGTGTGTGTGTGTGTGTGTGTGTGTGTGTGTGTGTGTGTCAGGGAGCTGAATGATGTCAGCAGATCAATACAATAATTAAACTCTGGATGATCCATGAACTCACCTGCAAACAGACAAAACTCAAATTAAATAAAACATCTTCATTAATCTGAAGAAGTGTGATGAAGATGAAGATGAAGATGAAGTGAAGCGTTTTCTGAAAGTCAGAGGTGCAGTTCTCTCTTCATCATGACACAACTTGTCCTGTATCCACCTCAGGTTATGTATGTTGTAATAACACGTCTATGATCATCCTGCGGTGTGACAGTAAATGTTAATATCTGCCATAAATAATTCTTCTCCTCTTGGGTTGGGCGATAATGACTTTAGCAATTAAAGATAATAGTTTTAAAAGTATTTTTTATATTTGCATCTAAATAAAAACTTTAACTTGTTAGTA
>CM034606.1:321065-331065 GCA_020091685.1 Lutjanus erythropterus
CCTCCGTCACCAGGAAGGAAACAGTGTCGTCCGCTGCCAAGAGGTAAACACACACACACACACACACACACACACACACACACACACACACACACAAACACAGAGACACTCTCTCTCTCACACTCTCTCTCTCTCTGAGTGTCAGTGTTGTGTGTGTGAGGGTTAATGTGTGACTCTTGTCCTAGTTGGTTCTGTGTTCTAGTTGGTTCTGTGTTCTAGTTGGTTCTGTTTGTCTAATTCGTCTCACTGATGATTTTCTCCACAGTGTTTTGATTTGGTCCTGCAGACCTGATCAATTCATCTGATAATCAATCACTGTTTGTTTGAGTGTCCAGTACTCCCAGTATAAACCAGTGTTCCCAGTGTAAACCAGTGTTCCCAGTGTAAACCAGTGTTCCCAGTGTAAACCAGTGTTCCCAGTAAACCAGTGTTCCCAGTATAAACCAGTGTTCCCAGTGTAAACCAGTGTTCCCAGTGTAAACCAGTGTGCCCAGTGTAAACCAGTACTCCCAGTATAAACCAGTGTTCCCAGTGTAAACCAGTGTTCCCAGTGTAAACCAGTGTTCCCAGTGTAAACCAGTGTTCCCAGTGTAAACCAGTGCTCCCAGTATAAACCAGTCCTCCCAGTATAAACCACTACTCCCAGTGTAAACCAGAGCTCTGATTGTAAACCAGTGTTCCCAGTGTAAACCAGTGTTCCCAGTTTAAACCAGTGTTCCCAGTGTAAACCAGTGTTCCCAGTGTAAACCAGTGCTGTCAGTCATCAGGGTGAATCACTGCAGTAACTGTGATTCAGTGAAGGAGCAGCAGACTCTCAGTCACTGGGATCATCATGTAGAACTGAGTAGAACCCAGGAGTAGTCTCTGGTCTCTCATAGTCTGGTTCCACAGTGTAGGGGTCAATAGCAGTTCAATAGAACCAGTAGAACCAGTGTGTTGTGGTCTCTGACAGTCCTGGTTTTGTCCACAGTGGAGCAGACAGGAGGACGGAGACCAGCAGCCGGCCTCTGATGGATTTTGGTGGTTTGAATCACGGCAGTGAAAAATAGAACCAGTAGAAATCAGGGATGTCACGATAACTGAAATTTAGTCACGATACCAAGAGCAGTGAATTCTCGATTCTCCTCAGCCAATCAGATTCCACTGTAAAAAAAAAACACAAAAACACAAAAACAATTAAATTCAGTCATTTTTTTTTCTGAGCTTGTGGACAAAGACTGAGGGGACGTTTACTGACTGTCGGAGAGCAGAGGACGCAGTGTGAAGAAGACTGTTTGTCTCCTACAGATGACATCATCATTGATGATCAAGACACATGAAGAATGTTTCATTCACCTCACGCTGCGTTCAGATCACGCTGCCTGAGCGCACGCTGTCCCCTGCAGGTCAGAAGAGTTGCATTCTGGTTTTCAGAATTTTGGTATCGACTTTGTTCTGAAGTTTTGGTTCTTGTGGCATCCCTAGTAGAAACCCAGTAGAACCAGTTGCTGTAGAATAGAATCTTTAGAACCTGTAGAACCAGTGGTTTGTGGACTCTGACCGTCCTGGTTTGGTCCACAGTGGAGCAGACAGGAAGAAGGAGACCAGCCAGCGGTCTCTGATGGAGAGATCCAGGAGCGGAGCCTCTCGCCCACAGGACCCGCCCCCTACCCCCTCCTCCTCACCCTCCCCCAGACCCCGACCCTCAGACCCCCAGAGACCGGCCCAGTCCGCCGACAGCAGTAAAGGCCACGCCCAAAAGGTTCCGCTTTGTCATCTGTCGGCTGCACCTAACTTCTGATGCTGCTCTGACATCACTAACCCCGCCACCGAGGGTTACAGTCCTCCCTGTCCCGCCCCACGTGAGCCGCTCCGGTGGGCCGAGAAAGTAGGAGGACTGTGGCTTCTCAGTGTGTTTTATCAGAACGACTCAGCTGTTCTCTTCTGGTCTCACCTGAGGACCTCCTCTGATGGCTGAGACCCCAGAGCCTCCTGAGGCCTCCTGCAGTTCCAGGAGACCACAGGAGGCTCTTTCCTGGAGTCACTCTCTCTCTGCTGGTAGAAACTCTGGCTGGGCTGCATGTATTTTATTAACGCTTTCCCACCTCCTCCTGAAGATCTCCTCTGCAGCTTCCTGAGGGATCCGGGAGATCCTGGTTCGTATTTTGAACCTTTAATTTGGAGCAGAGTCACCCAGACAGGATCCAGTGTTTGCTCGCGATGGAGTTGTAGCAGCGGAGGTGAAGCGTGCATGGAGATGCGTCTGCAAAGACAATGTCTTTTATGCATGAAAAATTTAGTCGTAGCGCCCCTGCTGGGAGGTTTGTGTCACGGTTAGTCCGGCATAGTGTCGGTGCTGGAGAAAAGTCTGTCTTGCACATTCTGCCACGGGGAAAACGCCCTACCCTTTTTGTATTGCTTTAGACCAATCACAGTCATCTTGGGCGGAGCTTAGGTCAGGATGCAGGACGTGCTGCTGCAGAATAGAGTTGAGGGGAACCTCTTTTGGTGGAACTTTTGCACATCAGGAGGTGAGCTCTGGGAATAAACTGTCACTTCAACAGAAAAGCTAACAGCTGTTAGCTTGTTTACATTCATACCATTAGCATCCCAGGTGCTAATTAGCATTTTTCAGTGAGTAGGTTGCAGCTCAGAGGGTTTTAGTTTTTTCCAGGGACTTTGAAAAGCCACATTGTGCATCTGATGAGTGAGACTTCTTTCACACCTTAAAATTAAAAAAATGATTAAATATCCATTAAAGAAAATTAAAATTCCAGTTCCACAATCCCACTTTTTGTTTTGCAGAAGTTTCCATCAATAAGCAAATGAAACTAGTTTATTATCTCATTATATTAACTGACCTGCTTATGACGGCCGGGCAGCTAAAATAAGAGTGATAATTAGACTCCGCCCACTCTTCTCACTCGTCTGATGTCAGCAGCAGCGCGCTCTCTGTCCGTCCAGCAGAAACACTGAAGTCTGAACACCTGCAGGATCAGTTTAATCTGGGATCGTAGAATCTGATTAATTCTGATCCAGATTAAAGGTTTTGAAAATCCACAGTTCTCCTGGAGGTCCTGACTCCTCCTCCTCCTCCTCCTGACTCCTCCTCCTCCTCTCTCTCTGCTGCTAGAAGCCCGGCTGGGCTGTGTGTGTTTATCAGAAATACTAACCTGTTCTCCTCCCAGCTTCACCTGAGGACCTCCTCTTCCTCCTCCTCTTCCTCCTCCTCTTCCTCCCTCCTCCCTCCTCCTCCCTCCTCCTTCCTCCTCCAGCAGTCTCCTCCTTCAGTTTCAGCTCACTAACCTCCTCAGTCGACTGTTTTCACTGAGATTTTTATCTTCAGCTCTGAACTGAACCGTCATCACGTTCAGTCATCATGTGACCAGTTAGTCAGCCTCTGATTGGACCACATCATCAATCATTCTGAATAATATTTAATTGACCTGCAGACTTTTTATTTCTGCTCAGTTTGATTCTTGCTGACTCGTGTTTATGACTCATCAATCAATAATCAATAAAGGAGAAAAGATGAAGCTCAGTGACTCACAGTGACTCCGCCTCCATCTGCTGATGATGTCACAACCCTGCTGTGATACTCTGTGTGTGTGTGTGTGTGTGTGTGTGTGTGTGTGTGTGTGTGTGTGTGTGTGTGTGTGTGCAGGGGCCCAGTGTGAAGCGGTCCTCAGGTATGGAACGCTCAGAGCAGCACCTGGGACACTTCAGAGGAAAACAGGAACAAACTGGTCAAAGCTGCGTCCACATCCAAACTGCTCGCCAAGGTGGTGAAGAATGCAGACAGGTACAAACGTTCTCCACACACACACACACACACACACACACACACACACACACACACACACACACACACACACGCGCCAGTCCCAGGATTCACAGGATGTTTTTGGGACTGAGACCTAAATGGACGATTTCACAGCAGCTTTTCAAAAAATGTGTTTTCAGGCTTTTCTTACAATCAAATTGCAGGACGCTGTGAAAATTGTAACAAAAATGTTTGGGGTTTTTTTGCTAATTGTTTTGTATAAATGATTAAAAATCAACTTGTTCCAGGGAGAACTGAACAAAACATCAAGATTCAGTTTCATGAGTCTGAATTTTGTGGTTTGGCTTCAGAGACGTTCCAACTCAAAGAACAATGATATATTTATATATTTATATATTCATCTGTCAAAATGATTGAAATCTTACATATTTTGGATTATTAACATTAATAGGAGGATCTTGGAGAATTCAGATAGTTAAAGATAAATCAGATAAATAAATATACACACTCGGTTGTGTTATCATCTGGTCAGTCGCTCCAGAACACTGATCTGTGTTAAAAATTATATATGGTCATTGATTGATTGATTGATTGATTGATTGTTTGATGATTACTGTTAATTTTCTTGTGTCTCATTTCAGACACAAAGACCGTGGTCAGTCAAGGTAAAAATATATGTATCATATTGATCATGAAGATACCTTACTCATCATCATTATCATCACCGTTGTCATCGTGTCGTCGTCATCATCATCATGTGTAACAGCCAATAGGAAGCCAGCCCTGAGCAGCACATTGTAACATGTTTCAGCAGGAATCCTCTTCGTTTGTTTCACCTGTGATGATGATGATGATGATGATGGTGTTGTTGTTGTTGTTTGTGTCGTAGTTCTTTATGTTGTTGTTTGTCTTTTTGTTTGTTGTTGTTTTGTTGTAATTGTTTGTCTTTTTCTACTTGTTTGTATTTTTGTTTTGTTATTTGTATTGTTTTTTGTTGTTGTGGTGTTTGTTTTTTTGTTGTTGTTTGTGATTTTGTTTGTTTTTGCATTGTTGTTGTTTGTGTTGTTGTTGTTGAGTGATGATGTCTTTGTCTCAAACCAGCCAAATGTCGACGAGAGAAAAACAGCCAAGCTGGTGAGTCCTGACGAGTCGTCTTAGCGAGCTAGCAGGCTAACAACAAGCTAACAGGCTAACATGCTAACAGTGGCTGAATTGGCACTTCCTGTTTCTGCTGCGGAACCAACCACATATCTCTCTGTCCTCTCTCTCTCTGCTGTATGCCGTCAGCCTCGCTCACCCTCCTGCTCGCTCAGCCTAATCAGGTGATAGCACACCTGTCTGTGGCTCCGCCCCTGCTCTCCTTTACCTCCATAGAAGTTCAGACGGGCACCGTCTGAAATTTAATGACCTTCCAGATTATTTAAGGACCAATCAGTGATAGAAACAGAAGACCCGCCACCATCTAAACATAAAGCATGTGATTGGACGCTGTTGTTGACTGACAGGTCACCTGAGATATTCATGATGTGATTCTGTGGAAGTAAAGGATGACACAGTAGGTGTTCCTGTCTGATCTGCTTTACCTGCCAGCATCAGTGCTTCTTCACCTGTCTGTCCACCTACCTGTCCCTCACCTGTCTGTCCACCTACCTGTCCCTCAACTGTCTGTCCACCTACCTGTCCTCGCCTGTCTGTCCACCTACCTGTCCCTCAACTGTCTGTCCATCTACCTGTCCCTCGCCTGTCTGTCCACCTACCTGTCCTTGCCTGTCTGTCCACCTACCTGTCACTCACCTGTCTGTCTACTGTACCTGTCACTCACCTGTCTGTCCACCTACCTGTCCCTCACCTGTCTGTCCACCTACCTGTCCCTCACCTGTCTGTCCACCTACTGTACCTGTCACTCACCTGTCTGTCTACCTACCTGTCCCTCACCTGTCTGTCCACCTACCTGTCCCTCACCTGTCTGCCCACCTACTGTAGCTATCACTCACCTGTCTGTCTACCTACCTGTCCCTCACCTGTCTGTCCACCTACCTGTCCCTCAACTGTCTGTCTACCTACCTGTCCCTCACCTGTCTGTCTACCTACCTGTCCCTCACCTGTCTGTCCACCTACTGTACCTGTCCCTCACCTGTCTGTCTACCTACCTGTCCCTCACCTGTCTGTCCACCTACCTGTCCCTCAACCGTCTGTCTACCTACCTGTCCCTCACCTGTCTGTCTACCTACCTGTCCCTCACCTGTCTGTCCACCTACCTGTCCCTCACCTGTCTGTCCACCTACTGTACCTGTCACCACCTGTCTGTCTACCTACCTGTCCCTCACCTGTCTGTCCACCTACCTGTCCCTCAACTGTCTGTCTACCTACCTGTCACCACCTGTCTGTCCACCTACCTGTCCCTCACCTGTCTGTCCACCTACTGTACCTGTCTCACTCACCTGTCTGTCTACCTACCTGTCCCTCACCTGTCTGTCCACCTACCTGTCCCTCACCTGTCTGTCCACCTACTGTACCTGTCACCACCTGTCATCTACCCACCTGTCCCTCACCTGTCTGTCCACCCACCTGTCCTCACCTGTCTCCCACCTACTGTACCTGTCACCACCTGTCTGTCTACCTACCTGTCCCTCACCTGTCTGTCCACCTACCTGTCCCTCAACTGTCTGTCTACTATCTGTCACTCACCTGTCTGTCTGTCTCACCTGTCTCACCTGTCTGTCCACCTGACCTGTCCCTCACCTGTCTGTCTACCTACCTGTCCTCACCTGTCTGTCCACCTACCTGTCCCTCAACTGTCTGTCTACCTCACCTGTCACTCACCTGTCTGTCTACCTACCTGTCCCTCACCTGTCTGTCCACCTACCTGTCCCTCACCTGTCTGTCCACCTACTACCTGTCACTCACCTGTCTGTCTACCTACCTGTCACTCACCTGTCTGTCCACCTACCTGTCCCTCACCTGTCTGTCCACCTACCTGTCTGGTTTGACTTCGAGGTCTCAGTTTGTTTCAGCAGATCTGAAGTTTTCTTGCAAACAGTCTGAAACACACTGAGACTTTAATGTCCCAGAACACATTTCTTCAGTCAGTTCACTACGAAGACAGAAGCTGAAGACATGAAATGACTACAAAGACATGGAAACAGACCACAGACACCAAATGACCACAAAGAGAAACTAAACAATATCAAAGAGACACAAAACGAACTAAAAGACCACAGACGTGACATGACCACAGAGAAACGCCAAGTGAGCAAAAGAAAAGTAAAAGACCTCAGACGCAAGACAGCCACAAAGAAACAAAACTCGCTGCATCATTTGTAGTCATTTGTGTATCTTCAGTCTTCAGCCGGTGTGTCCTGATCTGTCTGATATCAGCTGATTCTTTATTCTGACGTACGTTTATCAGCCACAGAGGTCAGGCTGTAAATTAAAGTTCTTCAGTCTGCAGCCGTTCTTTTCTCTGATGACTGCATTTCCTCTTCCTGTGTGTTTCAGAGGGGAACATCAAGATGTTCATGCGCCGGTCGACCGATCACCATGTTCATCCCGTCAGACGTGGAAAACTACGACGACGCTCGACCGAACTTCCTCCAGAAAGACTCAAGCTGGGTGGGTGTATCCTTCACTCTCTACTGTCAGAATTTTAACGCTCATCGTCATAATGATGATGATGATGATGATGATGATTATTGTTCATACAGGAGATGTTTTTAAAGAGCTTTATGTTCACAGCAAACAACTAAAAATGAATTTACAGAAGAAAGACTGCTTCAATTCAATAAATCTTTATTGACCTCTGAGGGAAATTCTGCTGCAGTGTTAAAAGATAAAACCACAATCAATACATGCAAAACACATTAATAATAATAATAATATTGATTGATGATTGATTGTAATGAACAGACAGTAGGTTAGAGCTCAAATGAGACTGCGTGTGGAGAATAAAATAATATTCGTGGGTTTGGATTTAAAGTCGAGGAACCAGACCATAATAATAAAAGGTTTCAGTATTTCCATAGTAACAGCAGCAGATGATCGTCTGCATAGAACAGTAAACCAGTGTCCTTCCAGAGGACAAGTCTGACTCTCCAGCTGTTTCCAGGTGTTTCTTGACAACCTGCAGGTACGTTACCGTGGCAGAGACTGCAGAGCCAACGCTACCTCCTGCCAACCGGAGAGACTACATTTCATCGCCTCCGTCGTCGCTTTGTTTAACTACAAGAGAGAACTCAGAGACATTACCTCGGACACACCGTGTCAAGTGGTGAGGAGAACGCTCTGCTGCTCTACTATTGGCTGCTTTGTGGTGACACAACTGTGACATCACCTCTGTCTCTCTCTTTGCCAGTTTGGCCATCCATCCTGATAAGATCCGGATCGCCACAGGACAGATTGCTGGAGTGGACAAAGATGGACGGGTGAGGACAGAAATCATTCTATGACCTCAAATATTTGTTTACAACAACTAATGATAATAATAAATAATAATATCTGTCCTGTTTGTGGTGCGCTCAGGCGCTGCAGCCTCACGTCGATCTGGGACAGCGCCAGTCTGTCGACTCTGCAGGTCGTCGGTTTGGGAACATTTGAACGAGGCGTCGGCTCTCTGGCGTTCTCCAAAGCTGTGGGTATCACCCTGGTGCATCATGGAACTGTAGTTGTGTAACATATGGACCAGACTGCTCGCATCATGTCTCACATCATGTCTCTGTGTGTCCTTCAGGACTCTGGACAGCACCTGAGCGTTATTGACGACTGTAACGATCACATGCTGACAGTTTGGGATTGGCAGAAGAAGTCAAAGATCGCTGAGATCAAGGAGCGCCACTCTGCACAAAACTACTTTATTACATTTTATTTTATAACAGAGTTTAATATTTGATGAATTTATTCATATCGTACCAGCAGTGGTTCCTGTAGGCTCACTGGTTCCAATTGGTCTCTGATTGGTTCTAACTGGTTTCAACAGTTTCTAATCAATCAGATGGGTTTTAACTGGTTCTAACTGTTCTCTCTTTGTCTTTTCCTGTTTTAACTGGTCTGTGACTGGGTCTAATTGGTTTTAATTGCTTCTGACTGGCCTCTAGTTGGTTTTAACTGGTTCTAACTGTTTCAAAATGGTTCTGACTCTTGTATGACTGGTTCTGATTAATTCTAACTGTTTCGACTGGTTTATGACTGATGTCTGACTGGTGAAACTGTTTCAGACCACTAACGAGGTGGTCCTGGCTGTGGAGTTCCACCCGACCGACCCAAACACCATCACACCTGTGGAAAGTCCCACATCTTCTTCTGGACCTGGACCGCACCTCGCTGGCTCGTAAACAGGGATCTTCGGGGAGGAGATGATTTTATTTACATTTTAATGAACAGTGAACAACATCCTGTGTGTTTGAACAGTACACTCTCACTGGAGAAAAATAATCATTCAAAGCAGTTTACTAGTTTTTCAACACAATCGAACACAAACTTGGATTTTCTTTGATTTAAACCCAATTTGTTTGTATAAAACAAACGATAAATACTGAGGATAATCTGTACCTGACTTTAATTATCAAACATCATCACCGACACACTCTGTTTTTATTGATCTGATTGGTCAAAGACACGTGAAGTGAGTAAATAAGTTTTTGACTTTTAGACATTTTATAAAACCAGTGATGACCGCTGAGTTATTTCAGCTTCAGTATCACGGCAGATCAAATCAGGCAAATCAGTGCTCTTTGTTTTAAGGAATCCGACCTGAAGGATTAAATCACTAAAAGATGAATGAGGTTTGGTGGAGCAGAGACTGAAACAAAGTGAATGAGGTGAGGAATTTGATCTGCAGGCAAACAGGAAGCTCCACCCGCTGAACACAAAAGGAAATGACCCTTCAGATTAAAAGTTTTACACTTACAGTCTTCACACAGAACAGGAACAGGGCTCCAGACCAAGCGTTTCACTGGGAACACCAGTGCTCTCTCTGGAGGAGCTGTAGGAGAACCAGCACAATATTTGGAGAACCTTCTTGTGACTGATGGTTCTGCTTCATCGTCTCATCAAAGCTGTAAACACAGATTTGACGGTCGCCCTGGTGATTAAATTCAGTCTCTGAAAATCATCGGAAAATCAAACTAAATGGTTGGAGTCTGTTCGAAAACAAAGAGAAGTCCTCAGATGTCTTTTCTGCCCTGTGTCCTGTGTCCTCTGTCCTGCCCTGTGTCCTGTGTCCTCTCTGTCCTGCCCTGTGTC
>CM034606.1:336065-398565 GCA_020091685.1 Lutjanus erythropterus
CCCAGGAACATGGACACTGTGCAGACTTCCATCCCAGTGGAGCTGTGGTTGCCATAGGAACACACTCAGGAAAGTCAGTACAGATCATCTATCTATAACCCCACACTGGTCTAACTGGTCCACCTGTTCAGTGATGGTCTAACTCTTCTACCTGTCTCAGGTGGTACGCTCTGGACGCTGAGACCACCGACCTGGTGGCGATCCACACTGATGGGAATGAGCAGCTGTCAGTGATGCGTTTCTCTGTAGGTAGGTGGAGATAAGTTGAATCCAACAAGTTGTTTCCATGACACCGCTTGAAAGAAGTGAACTTCATATCCCAGAATGCTTCTCTGTGTGTCTGCAGATGGCAGTCTGTTGGCTGTTGATCTCATGATAACTTTATTTACCTCTACACCGTCTCTGAGAGAGGACGGTACAGCCGATACGGGAAGTGCACAGTGAGTCTCTTTCAGACTTTTTCGTTTAGACAAATGTTCAACGATGTACAATTAAGTGTTCCTACAGTGGTGAAGTAAATATAAACTAACGTGATGGTCAGGTGACGGTCAGGTGACGTTCAGGTGATGGTCACGTGACGGTCAGATGACGGTCAGATGACGCTCAGATGACGCTCAGGTGACGGTCAGGTGATGTTCAGGTGATGGTCACGGACGTCAGGTGACGGTCAGATGATCGCTTCAGGTGATGGTCACGTGACGGTCAGGTGACGGTCAGATGATCGTTCAGATGACGTTCAGGTGACGGTCAGGTGGCGTTCAGGTGATGGTCAGGTGACGGTCAGGTGACGCTCAGGTGATGTTCAGGTGATGTTCAGGTGATGTTCAGGTGATGTTCAGATGATGTTCAGACGATGTTCAGGTGATGTTCAGGTGATGTTCAGATGATGTTCAGGTGATGTTCAGGTGATGTTCAGGTGATGTTCAGGTGATGTTCAGGTGATGTTCAGGTGATGTTCAGGTGATGTTCAGGTGATGTTCAGATGATGTTCAGGTGATGTTCAGATGATGTTCAGGTGATGTTCAGGTGATGTTCAGGTGATGTTCAGGTGATGTTCAGGTGATGGTTAGATGATGTTCAGGTGATGGTTAGATGATGTTCAGGTGATGTTCAGGTGATGGTTAGATGATGTCAGATGATGTTCAGGTGATGTCAGATGATGTTCAGACGATGTTCAGGTGATGGTTAGATGATGTTCAGGTCATGGTTAGATGATGTTCAGGTGATGATCAGGTGATGGTTAGATGATGTCAGATGATGTTCAGATGATGTCAGATGATGTTCAGATGATGTTCAGGTGATGGTTAGATGATGTTCAGGTGATGGTCAGGTGATGGTTAGATGATGTCAGATGATGTTCAGGTGATGTCAGATGATGTTCAGACGATGTTCAGGTGATGGTTAGATGATGTTCAGGTGATGGTCAGGTGATGGTTAGATGATGTCAGGTGATGTTCAGATGATGTTCAGGTGATGTCAGTGATTTAGATGATGTTCAGGTCATGGTTAGATGATGTTCAGGTGATGGTCAGGTGATGTTAGATGATGTCAGATGATGTTCAGGTGATGTCAGATGATGTTCAGATGATGTTCAGGTGATGGTTAGATGATGTTCAGGTGATGATCAGGTGATGGTTCAGATGATGTCAGATGATGTTCAGATGATGTCAGATGATGTTCAGATGATGTTCAGGTGATGGTTAGATGATGTTCAGGTGATGGTCAGGTGATGTTCAGGTGATGGTTAGATGATGTCAGATGATGTTCAGGTGATGTCAGATGATGTTCAGGTGATGGTTAGGTGATGTTCAGATGATGTTCAGGTGATGGTTAGATGATGTTCAGATGATGTTCAGTGATGGTCAGGTGATGTCAGATGATGTTCAGGTGATGTCAGATGATGTTCAGATGATGTTCAGGTGATGTCAGATGATGTTCAGGTGATGTCAGATGATGTTCAGGTGATGTTCAGGTGATGTCAGATGATGTTCAGGTGATGTTCAGGTGATGTCAGATGATGTTCAGGTGATGGTTAGATGATGTTCAGGTGATGTTCAGGTGATGTCAGATGATGGTCAGGTGATGTCAGATGATGTTCAGGTGATGTTCAGGTGATGTTAGATGATGTTCAGATGATGTTCAGGTGATGTTCAGATGATGTTCAGGTGATGTTCAGGTGATGTCAGATGATGGTCAGGTGATGTCAGATGATGTTCAGGTGATGTTCAGGTGATGTTCAGATGATGTTCAGATGATGTTCAGATGATGTTCAGGTGATGTCAGATGATGTCAGGTGATGTCAGATGATGTTCAGATGATGTTCAGGTGATGTTCAGGTGATGTCAGGTGATGTCAGATGATGTTCAGGTGATGTTCAGGTGATGTCAGATGATGTTCAGGTGATGTTCAGGTGATGTCAGATGATGTTCAGATGATGTTCAGGTGATGTCAGATGATGTTCAGATGATGTTCAGGTGATGATGATGTTCAGGTGATGTCAGATGATGGTCAGGTGATGTTCAGGTGATGTCAGATGATGTCAGATGATGTTCAGGTGATGTTCAGATGATCTTCAGATGATGTTCAGGTGATGTTCAGGTGATGTCAGATGATGTTCAGATGATGTTCAGGTGATGTTCAGGTGATGGTTAGATGATGTTCAGGTGATGTTCAGGTGATGGTTAGACGATGTTCAGGTGATGGTCAGGTGATGTCAGATGATGTTCAGGTGATGTTCAGGTGATGGTTAGATGATGTTCAGATGATGGTCAGGTGATGTCAGATGATGTTCAGGTGATGTTCAGGTGATGTCAGATGATGTCAGGTGATGTTCAGATGATGTTCAGATGATGTTCAGGTGATGTCAGATGATGTTCAGGTGATGTCAGATGATGTTCAGATGATGTTCAGTGATGTTCAGGTGATGTTCAGGTGATGTCAGATGATGTCAGGTGATGTTCAGGTGATGTCAGATGATGTTCAGGTGATGTTCAGGTGATGTCAGATGATGTTCAGATGATGTTCAGGTGATGTCAGATGATGTTCAGATGATGGTCAGGTGATGTCAGATGATGTTCAGGTGATGTTCAGGTGATGTCAGATGATGTTCAGGTGATGTTCAGACGATGTTCAGTCGATGTTCAGGTGATGTTCAGTGATGTTCAGGTGATGTTCAGATGATGGTCAGGTGATGTCAGATGATGTTCAGGTGATGTTCAGGTGATGTTCAGATGATGTTCAGGTGATGTTCAGATGATGTTCAGGTGATGGTCATGTCTTACCTGAATGTTTCCACAGGACATTCCAGCTACATCACACACCTGGACTGGTCACCTGACAACAACTTCATCATGTCGAACTCTGGAGACTACGAGATCCTCTACTGTGAGTACTCTGATAGTTCACTACTGTGATACTGTGTGTTGTAGTACTGTGTACTTGTGAAGTAACAGTGTTTTTTGGGATGTGCCAAATGGTTGTAAACTGATCAGAAATCGCTCGGAGTGTAAAGATATTGACTGGCGACGTGACACCTGTGTACTGGGATACCACGTGTTCGGTTAGTACACCTGTAAATCTGTGTGTGTGTGTCTGTTACTGATTGTATGTGTGTGATGCTGTGTGTGTATTTGAAAATGCAGTGTTTTCCAAATATGTGACCTACTCTACATGAAAGAACATCTTGATCTTTTTTTCTGAGCTGAACAAGAATAAGTAAAATGCTCATTTCAGCCTGAAAACACGATTCGAGAGTCGGTCATATCAGAAGAGTTGAAACTAATAACAACAGGTGATATTAACAGATGATAGAATAGGAAATAAATAACCTTTCAATATAAATGTGTGTGTGTGTGTCAGGTGTGTGGCCTGAGGGTTCAGACGGCACCGACATCAATGCTCTGATCAGATCTCACAACAGGAAGGTGATCGCTCTGGCTGATGACTTCTGTAAAGTTCACCTGTTCGCCTACCCCTGCTCAACAGCCAAGGTGAGACACGTTAACTGAAAGGACAGTGGTCAGATTAATTATGTCAGTTCTCATTAGCTGAAGATTTAGACTCAAAGACGCAGGTTTTTATTCTTCAACCTAAGAATAAAATCCCACCATCCTGCTTCTGTATTCAATACTGAATATTGATCAATTTTCAGCCATTGTGGACATGCTGATTAAGTAGAAACAAACTGAGGATCAGTCGGACAATGATCAATAATCTGTCCGTGTGTGCAGGCTCCCAGCCATAAGTACAGCGCCCACAGCAGTCATGTGACCAACGTCAGTTTCCTGTATAAGGACAGTCACCTGATCTCAACGGGTGGGAAGGACACCAGCATCATGCAGTGGCGTCTGGTGGAGAAATCTTCGCTGTCTCTCACTGACGGCCTCCTCTCCAACTCCGCCCCCCACCGGGTCGACCCCGTCTTCGTCACAGCAGCTCCCACACAGGAACCCGTCCCTCCCCCGACCACCAACGGGACCCAAGAACCCTCCCCGGACACCCCACCCCCCACAGAGTTAGCCCCACCTGTCTCAGAGTTGACCCCGCCCCGCTCAGAGTCAACTCCGCCCCCCTCAGACAGCACGGTGAGTCTGAAGGACAGCCTGGAGCCGAGCGACGACACGGCCACGCCCAGTGACGAGGGGCTGCCCCCCCTCACCCCCCCCTCATAGACCGTGAGAGTCCGTGTGTGAATGAGTGTTCTGGTACAGCTATCTTTGTGAGGACCACGTCTGTTTACACCAAAGTGAGGACAGTTTGACAAAATGGGCACATTTTAGGAGTTTTTCACGCTGCACGTTCTCAGCCCAGGACCAAAAGACCCACGTTGCACTTCTTCTCACCCTGCAGGACTAAAAGTGTGTTGCTTTAGTGACTGATGTGAAAAGTTTAGAATGTGAATCCTTCACTTCTAAAACACTCCATCACATGCTGTCTTTTACGTTGATCTCTTTTATTACATGAAATGATTTTCTGTTGATCCGCCATGGCGAATATGAAATTTGAAAATGATAAAAGCTGTGATATTGCTCAGTGAAATATTGTTGTAGCAAATTAATCACACACACACAAAAAAAAAACTTGTGTGGAAAGGCCTTTAGCCTGGAGCTAAGTGCAGTGTGAAAAGCCCTTTTGACAAAGTGAGGACACATGAGGACATTTTGTTTGGTCTCCGCTTTGTGTGAGACCATTGAGGACTCGGGGGCGGGGTCAGACATGTATGGTTCAGTGAGAGTTAAAACAGTAAATGTTTGACACAACTGACTCAATCAATTAGCGTATTATTAACATATCATTCATATTCATATCATCAAACATCCATAAATACACAAACTGAACCATCTGGTTCTTCATTATCTCAGTGATCCAGTGATAGCTGCCCGTTTCCATGGTTACACTGTAAACAGCTGATTCAGCACACACAATCACAGAATCAGCAGTCCTCAACGAGGTCCTCACAAGTATAGAAGTACAAAGAGTGTGAGTGTGTGTGTGTGTGTGTGTGTGTGTGTGTGTGCGTGTGTGTGTTCTCATCAGTCAGCTGTTAAAATAAAAAAACGTTCCTTCAGTTTGAACAAACATGTGATGTCACAGTTTGAGACACCTGGAGAGAGTGATTTACCTGGAGGAGTGTGTCAGGTGACTTTGTCTCCTCCAATCAGAGCAGAGCAGAATGTGTTGGGCAGGTGGGGTCAGAAAGGACCCTTTTAGAAACTTTTAGAAACTTAATGTAATCTTGTTTTATCGGTGACCTATAATGAAAAATACCTGTAACGATTATTGATTATTGATCATGTAAACACTGATAAGGTCATTAATTATTGGACTTTGTTTTGCGCTTTTATTTTGATGAACCACCAAACTTAATACTTCTGAAAGACGTTTCACAATAAAAGCCCAGCAAGGAAGTGACAGTACTGTAAAAGGCTTTTAATGTGAAACTAACAGGAAATATGAACCACAAAAGACCGAGCAGAGAGCCTTCAAAATAAAATGTGATGGACATAAAACATGAAATAATCCCAGAATATCTGATTAAAAAGTCAAAGGTGTGATATAAAAACTTCCCATGATTCATTTCATTAGCAGACAGCCAATCACAGCTTCGCAATCTTTAGTTCAGATTCAAGTCTTAAAGAGACAGTTCTTGGATGTGTTTGGAGAGCGTCTCACCTGAGACAGGTGAGCATCGGTGCAGAGTGTCGAGAGATTGCGAAAACAGTAAGTGAACAGGTGGAAAAAGGAAGTCCCCCTCCAGAATAAAAGCTGTGACTCAGATGTTTTTGACAGAGGAGTGTCTCTGACAGTTTGTATATACTGCAGCAGATATCTGTGTGTATATTTCTGTTCACCACCAGGGGGCAGCAGCTCCTCAGCTACACTGACTCACATCTCTCAGCCAATCAGAGCTGCTCTCCTCTGATTGGCTGCTTTGAATGACTGCTGATGATGTTTGTTTTCTGGACCATTTCTGTTCAAGATGTTTTCTGAATGTCATGATGATGTCACTCCGGGGGGCGGGGCCTTCGAGGGGCAGGGAGGGGAGGGCGGGTTGTTCATGTTTTTGCCTTTTTAATACTCTTCATCTTTAATATCTTCATCTTTTCTACGCTCGTCTCTCTGAAGGGCTTGTACAGAGTTCAGGGACTCACCTGGATGATCAGGGAGGGCGGGGCTATGGGAGGGGCGGGGTCTTGTGGGAGTTTCTGGATTAAAGTGTTTTTCATCAATCAGTAACAACATTGATACCCATGATGATGATGATGACGATGTTCATGTGACTGTTTTGAGCCAATCATGTCTTCTCTCATGCATTCCTGTCAGACGACAGACTGTACTGAAGATTTCAACAAAAAAATGCAAATAAATGTTTTGAAAACTGACTTCCTGCTTCTGTTGTCATGGTGATGGTGATGCATCTGCAGTGTGCGCTTCTGTTAACACGTATTGATCTAAACACACAGAGTCACTCAGCTGAAGTTATTTTAGAACCAATCAGTTAAAAGTGTGCAACAAGTCCCAAGTGTTTCTAGTCCAAAACAGGTCATTACGTGTCCCTCAACAAGTGATTTAAATGACTAAACACAGAAACAGTTAAATGTGCAGAAATAAAATTATCATTATTTTTAAATTAAATGAATGTAATTAAGAGCCGTTTCACCAGATTGATGCCTTTTCCTCTCAGGTCGTGACTTCAGTCCCTCCAGGAAGTTTAACCCGTCACTGTGGATTCAGTCCAAACTTTTCCACAAATTCAACCAATCATCGTAGCTTCCCATAAATCACATCAGTCCCCCGCGCAAACATCACATATGATCGTCTCAATGAACTCTATTTTCGTATTTATATTTTTTCATTTTGTCATGGGTTCTGAAAAGATATTTATCAACACTCTGTGCACTTTTATTTTGTAATTTTATAATTTGTGCTATTTTGACTGAATGAGTGCTCCAAAAAGATTCTGCGTCTTTGCCTGATGCTGCTCAGTCACATATAAAGCAGATTTTGTTAGAATTTTAGTCACCTGAGGTTTTTCTGGTAATGTTACTGAGAACACTCAGAACAGCAGGCAATGCAACTTTATTTTTCAATTTTCTCTTGGTCCTACAATTTATTGCAAAAAAAAAAAAGCCCAAGCATTGTTCATTGCAACTTGCATCACAAGTTTTGAGAAAAGCTGTTGTGAAATTTTAGGCCACAACAATCTCAAAAAAGGCCATGATGTCCTGGAGGGACAGAGGACATGCATGGAAATGATCTGTGTGTTATCAAGTAAAGAGTCCTGCACTTTGTCCCAACTGCATTTTAATGATCCATCATGTAAAACCTTCATAAAACTACTTAAGACACTGAAAATAGTACTTTAGCCCTTCAACACTTCACCATGAAATATAATCAGAATCCTCCAGAATGATTTTATTGTATTGTATAATATTTCTATAATACATGATGTTTAATTTTGAAAATGTATGACATGAAAATGGTACAGATTCTGCAAATTGGACGTTAAATTAAAGTGATTACTTTTAAAGAAGAAGAGAAGGTCAGATTGAGCTGAAACACACCTGAAACCTGATCAGGTGAAACTGACTCATGTTTTCAGTCGACTCAGTGATTTGACAGCTGTTGGTCCAACAACAAACAGCTGGATTTAAAACTGTTCATGACAACAGCTTGAGTTTGGTTTGTGTTTATTCACCACGACACTCTGACCAACTGTACAGATTCATGTTTACACACTGAACAAAGGTATATGGCACATTGCATTCTGGGAAATCTCCCTCACAAGTTTATTTTACATCATGTGGTTTGATAATGTCAGAGTTTGCTGGGCTGTGATTGGCTCAGGCGTTGCAGCGGTTGTGGTAGCAGCAGGTCCAGCCGGCCCTAGAGCATTTGTCCAATTGAATGCAGCCCTTTTCTCCATTATCTGAGAGAGCAAACAGGAAATGCATCATCAGCGCACAAGAAGAGATCAAACTTGACGTGAAAGTTGAACAGGTGTGTGAGGATGCAGGTGGAGGACTCACCTCGGGTATAGCAGGCCTGTTTGAAGTCGCTGGAGCAGTCCAGCAACATGTTGTTGACCATGTGGAAGTCCTCACCGTAACACTGGATGTTAAACTTCTCAGCTGCAACACAAACACATCTGTGACCAAACCTGAGACACACCTGACTGACTGACCCTTCCTATGTCCCACCCCTTTTTGGTCTGTGCTCCAATAATAGCTGAGAAAACTTGTTGCTTTGGCTAATGTTCTTCTTTTCCTGAAAAAGTGGCCTAGAGTCACTTTCACAGGTCAACAGACAAATCAAGGACATCACATTTACGTACAAGAAACAGGAAAAGACAAACACGGTTACATCACTAAAATATTACTCAACTACATGTAAAGATACAATCAATAAAAGTACAAAGTATTCTTCTAAAATTACCCAGAGTAACTGATATTTGATACATTATCAATAGCTGTCAGTCAATCAGAGGTGTTTCTTAAATATTGATTAGTTCTTAATTGGTCAAATTCTTAATGGCAATTAATTCACTAATCGTTTTTGGCTGTCATTGATTAGCCTGCTCACCTGATTGATTACAAAAATGCAGATGAAAGGTTGTGATATTAATTCAAATTGTACTCAGTACTCAACTATGATTGTAAATGTAACTCTGGAGATTACATGGTGTAAGTACAAGTAAAAGTTCAGACTTGAACATCTACTCATAAAATTACCTCCAAAAAATTGCTCAATTACAGTAATTTATTTGTAATTGCTTACCTCCACCTCTGCATATTATATTATATTATATTATATTATATTATGTGTGTTACCTGAGCAGAGCGGCAGCAGCAGCAGCAGCAGCAGGTAAGCCTTCATGTTTCTGGTTTTCCGTTGATCGACTCACTGAGCAGCAAAAACTGAGAAGACGAGGACGTCGGAGCTGGACTTTTATCCACACAGGTGGACAAACAGATAACTGATCTGAACACAAACTGAACTCATGACGCCTCAGACGTGACGTCTGTTTTTCGTTCAGTTCAGTCTGAGTTTCAGCTGAGTCATGACTGGACATCATGTGTCCACATGTGGACATGTCCTCAAGCTGATGGACCATTTATCATGTGTCTCTGCTGAGTCATGACAGGCCAGTCAATGATTGGCTGACAGTTTGTCACATCAGCATTTTCCTTTGCACTTTGGACACCGAAGCTGAAGTTCATCAAACATCTGTTTGTCCCACTGAGAAGGTTTCTACTGATCGATCAGCTGATATCATCTCCTCTCTGATCGATCAACATCAGTGTGTGTGTGTGAGGTATTATACATGAGACCTGATCGTCTCACTGTCCAGACGGACTCCTCTGAGCTGGAGGACATCGATCAACTGGGGGGACAGAGGGAGTCACTGAGTGTTGGTGGACTGAATCACATGATCACCTTCTTGAAGATGTTTCAGGTTTGGTTGAGCCGTCAGTCAAAGACTCCAGAGACGACGACAGACTGAAGATGAAGATGGTTGACAGTCCATTCAATGACGGCGTCTCCAGATATGAGACAACTCTGTGTTATGAGCTGCATGTCTGTTCACTTCCTGTAACATGACTGATTCTTCATTCTTTAGGTAGTTTCTTCAGTTTCACACTCAGCTCCGTACATATTGTTAAGAATATTTACTGTTTGTTTTGTTTAACGTTTTTAAGCATTTTGATAATCAGCTCAGAAACTTTAGCTAGTTAGCATCATCAGCTTCATTCAAACTGGACAGAAACAAAATGAAACTCACTAAAACATCTTTATTTATCTTTTTACTGTTCCAACAATCACCAACTTTGGTTTGGTTTAAATAAAATTACAAATCTCAGAGTTGTGGAAATATTCTGTCTCTACACAGTTTCTCAGTGGTGGTTCTCTCTCGCTCATCTCCTGATATAGAAAGATAAATCAAGATGGTTCTGGTGAGTCTAATTTAGTTTCTGCCCCGTCTGATCAAAGATGACCATGTTAGTTAGCCGACAACCAGACAACAATCAGAAACAACAACAACCAGACAACAATATCATCATCAACAACAACACAGTACAACATTGACTTCATCCCAGCTCTTATCCTAATACCAAAAAGTCTGGATATTTAATTGAATACAGGACAAAGACAAAATATTTAATAGTGTGTGTGAACTGAGGACACTAACTGCTGATGTTACAGGTTCCCTCCACATATTATACAGCACATTGTTTACATGTTATTAAACACAGACAATTTTTAGATGTAGGACTCCCATAATGTTGAATCTCACAAACATTATCATGTCAAATGTGTAACCAGGTTTGTTGCTGAAGCTTTAGGTTTGAGGTTTTGTTGGCGGTTTGACCTTTAACCAGGTAATGTTGCAGGTTTGTGTTTGTTCTAAATGCTGCAATAATCCTGTTCGACACAGTTCAGCTCTCTGTGTGAAATGAATGCAAAGATTCTTGATCACTGCGCTTGAGAACATGCAGGGACAAATAGCAGAACAGAAAAGAGCAGCTGAAATATTTGAAAGATTTCTGTAAGAAAATGAAATGAGGCTGCCCTCTGCTGGTCACAGGTCAGAACAACACCAGTACTGTGGAGTGTAAGTGGTGCATGGTGGCAGTTCAGAGGAACACCTCGAAACCCTCTCTTCAGTGTGTCACACACACACACACACACACACACACACACACACACACACACTCACACACACACACACACACACACACTCACACACACACACTCACACACACGCTCACTCACACACACACACACACACTCACACACACACACACACACACACACACTCACACACACACACACACACACACTCTCACACACACACACACACACACACACTCACACACACACACACGCTCACTCACACACACACACACACACACACACACACTCACACACACACACACACACTCACACACACACACTCTCTCACACACACACACACACACACACACACACACACACACACACTCACACACACACACACACACACACACACTCACACACGCTCACTCACACACACACACACACACTCACACACACACACACACACACACACACACACACACACACACTCACACACACAGACCTGTGTCAACATACGGGTCTTTTAATGCAGGGTTCTAACACTGAGGTTTCCCATTCAGACATGAACATATCTGCACAAACAGGAACACGGTTTTCATTCATTCTTGTTTTCAAGAAACTATAATAATTCATTATCTGTTCTTTTTTTTTTTATCTCTGTGCTTATTAGCTAAATATTTATGATCTATAACAATGTTAGCATATAAACTGTAAATAACCATATTAAACACAGTGGTTTCACTGCTGTTGTCTTCAGATGAAGCCTGCGCAGAATCGATCAGCTGTGATATTAGTCTGATGGTGTGAAGTGAAGTTTTAATCTGTCAACAAGATATATTGTGGCTGATAATAACAAAGTTTTTCTTATATGATTTATCAAAAGAAGCGTTTCAATGTGCTTTACAAGGCAGATAAAGTAACTTCAGGTAACCTACAGGTGATCTAACAGGACGTCAGTGTCTCTTCCTGTACTTTCCTGTAACTGTCCAACTTGACTGCAGCTTTTTGTCTCCACCTCGTGCTGCGGCCGCCACATCTCGTCTACTCACCAGGCGAGGCGCAGTTCATCTCGAAGAAGCCTATTGTTCAGGTTAAAATTACAACTCTCGCGAGATTTTTCGCGGGTCGACGGAGATTCCCTCCGGAAACGACCCGGTTTGAAGGTTTTTCCCTCGTAAAGGCACTCACGTCATGCAGACATCACTCATACTTTTGGAACACATTTGTTACGTATTGTTGTGACCCAGTTTGTCAAGACTGTGTTTGTAGTTTCATCCTCCGGACAGATGGAGGCGGTACGGAAGTTGTTTGACGGCTGCCATTAAAGGGTCGTGCCTAGAAGGTAACCCCAGACCCGCGAAATGTAGATCTCGTGAGAGTGATAATTTTAACCCAAACCATGATCTTTGTTTAACCCCGACCAAGTGTTATGTTTCCCCCAAACTGCACAGATCCATATCACAGCGTTGTCACGTTACAAAACAATTAGTCTGTATAGAACTTACACAATAAAGAAACAACGCGTACAAATCTCGCGAGACTTTCGCAAATCAACAGTTTCCCCTTAAAACTGGCCAAAAACAAATCAATATTGAAAAATAATGTCGAAGGTTCTCTCCATCTTTGTGTCTTTTTATTTTTATTGAACTCGGATGACAAACAGACTGAATGTTTGAGTTTGTGCCTTCAGGTCAGATGACGATGTTGTAGTTTGATCGTCCTGACGGCTGGGGGCGGTAGAATTTGTTTGTCAGTCGCCATTTATGGATAGAAGAAGAAGGCAGACAGGTTGTTTGTTTTTATCGTTTAACTTAGTGAGTTAAATCCGTTTCCTGGCTGTTGGTGAATGCAGGACACTAAAACAAACATTTAACTGCATTAATTGTGACTAACAAGAGTTTTGAAGATGTAGTTCAGCCTCCTGACCGTTGGAGGCGGCCGACATTAAAGTGGATAGACGAAGAAGAAGAAGGAGCCCGCAACACTGTTCAATGATGTTTCTAACTTCACCGTTGAACTGTGGACTTTTCATTGAACGTACTGACGTTTGTATGTGTTCACCGACTGTCTGTGAAGCTCTGGTGCGGAAACAAAGAAACTGTCGATGAGTTTCTTCTCGGACTGTTTCCCTCATTATCACTCCGTGGCTAACTGTTAGCTTAGCCAGCTAGCTGCCTGCGGTAACGTTAGCCTGCACTCAAGGTATCGAGATCACTTCATTATACGTGTATATGCATGTACTTTAACAATGAGAGCTGCAGTCCCTTCATACACACACACACACACACACACACACACACACACACACACACACACACACACACACATAGAGCATTTAAACGCATCTTAACCTGGACGTTAGTATAAAACATAAACTTATTTACGTTGATATTTTTGTTACAGCTCCTTTAGCTCTGTGTCAGTCAGGAAATGGGACGAGGAAAAGGACCGACACGGAACCGTTCCCCCATGGGACCGCCAGGTGAAGATGGATCCCTGTTCAACATGGGCCCACCGGGTTGGGGGCCCCCACCGCCGGGGGGATGGGGTCCTCCTCCGCCTGGAGGGTGGGTATCTCCGCATCCTGATGACTGGGGGCCACCACCTCCTGGAGGGTGGGGCCCTCCGCCTCCTGGAGGATGGGGGCCACCACCACCTGAAGGCTGGGGCCCTAGAGGACCTCTGCCACCAGACTGGGATCCCAGAGGGCCCCCACCACCTGACTGGGACCTGAGAGGGCCTCTGCCAGCTGACTGGGACCTGAGGGGGCCTCCACCACATGACTGGGACCTCAGAGGGCCCCCCCCACCTGACTGGGACCTAAGAGGGCCGCTGCCACCTGATTGGGATCTAAGAGGGCCACCACCCCCAGACTGGGACCCCAGAGGGCCCCCACCACCTGATTGGGACCTGAGAGGACCTCCACCACCCGACTGGGACCCAAGAGGTCCACCGCCACCAGGCTGGGGGCCTCATCCTGATGACTGGAGACGACCTCACTGGAGACACCCTGGCTGGGGTCCAGAAGGCCCCCCTCCCGAGCCGTGGGGGCCTGAGCCTGTCCCACCGGGACACGTCCCCCCTCCTCCTGTGGGGATTCCTCCTCCAGACCCCGCAGCCTTCGGACCTGTGCCCATCCCTCCTCCTGTCCCCCCTCCGTCCTGCGTACCCCCACTGGGGTTCCCGTCCTACCCGCCCCCAGGCTGGACTGGAGAGGTGAGCTCAGCAGAGTTCAGAGTATTTTCATTATTGATCAATCTGTCACACATTTTCTCCACTAATCGATTTGTTGTTTAGGGCGTAAATTATCAGAAAATATTGGTCAGTGTTTCACAAAGAATATACCAGAAAATATTCACATCTAAGAAGCTGAATTCAGAGAATTTGGACTTTATTTTCTTTAAAAAATAACTCAAACAGATTAATAATGATCAAAATAATTGGCAGTTAATGTAATAATTGATTATTAATCGTTGCAGCTCTGGTTGCGTCTCTGTCTAAAGTACTCTGATACTTTAGACCAGGGGTATTCAATTAAAATTCAAAGAGGTCCAGTTAGAGAAAATTTCCTAAAGCAAAGGTCCGGAACATCATAATGTCTAACTTTCTTGAGTGGGCGGAACCAGTAAAATTAAAGCATAATCTATCGATTATTCTGCCGATTAATCGAGTAATCAGATAAGAAATATTGTTCTGCATTTTTTTCTATTACATTACTTTTGCTTTATTTAAGAACAATGGTAAAATACAAAAGAAAAGATAAGACAGGCCTATTAAATGAACAACTATAAATTGCTAAAGTAAAAGTAAAAATACTCAGCAAAGTAACTTTACTTTTAATGTAGATTTACATTTACTGTTTTCACGTTACTTTTTTTTTTTTTCAAGTACAAAGTTAAAAGTAAAGGTAGTAATGTCTGCAGAACCACAAACAGAAGATGGAACTAACTCTTTGAACTGAAACAGTCACCAGAATGTTTTGTTCACATGTTAAAATCACAACATTTTTCTTCTGGAGCAGGACAGACGCTCCCAGAGGACAGAGGACAGGGGACAGAGGACTGGTTTACCAACATGCCACCTTTTTCTCCTCTTATGAGTTTGCACGTCTGTATTTAGTAATAAAAAAAATAGCGATAAGAAAACCATTAAAGTACAACAACAGCAATAAAAATGTTGATTTTTTAAAAAAGGAAACAATAACATGCACAATTTTAAAATTGTAATTAAGTAAAAACACTAATACCACAATGTAAAAATACCTAAATAAAGACTGTGAGTATTTTTCCATCACAGCAGGTCAGTGATCAGTGTTTCAGTGACTCTCTGTGGATCAGTGAATAGTTTTATTGATGAGACCCGCCACATTAAAAACATCGGCACCACGACATGATTTTCTATTTTTGGAGCTGCGCCCTTGTCGTGTCTTGAAGGTAACGCTTTATTTGCACAACTCTCGCGAGATTTGTGTTCGTCATTTCTACTAAAATAATCAAACTCTCGCGATCTTTCACAGGTCTAGGGTTCCCTTCTAGACACGACCCTCTGTCTCTCTGTCAAACTACAGACAGCAGACTGTCTGTAAACAGCACCATGTTTCACTCTGCAGTGTTTCACACAAACACTTTATTTGTGTGGACACACAGGTTTGGTTTGTCACCAATTTTGTCATTTTTATTTTTTAATCAGTCTGAGAAGACGACGGTATCAGTGATTGATTAGTGATCAGTCTGTCCTCCTCTCCTCCCTCACCTGTTCACTCTGCTGTGAGAAGATCTGAAAGTTTCTCACAGACAAACACAGACTCTCCTGTTTTACGTATAAGCCTCTTTATACAGTTGTTTAATTTTATAAGTGCATCTGGTTGGTGATGATGTCATTAACCATCACGTTAGTTTCTGTTGTAATAAACTCCGTCATTAACAACAGTCTCCTCCACACGCAGCTTCTCTGCAGTTGGTCTGTGAGTTTCCTGATCAGATAAACCAGCGGCGGAAAGACTAGAAAAGTTGCGCCAGTTAAAATAGAAGCATCCCGTCAAAATTTAAAATCTATTAATAATTTATTGGTTATAGGTGCGGGTCCGTATAGGATGGCGTGTGGGTCCGGACTCGGACCGCGGTCCGCCATTTGGGGACCCCTGCTTTAGACGATGACATGTCAGAGTCCTGCAGCGTGTTTCTTCTGGACCTTAATACATGTTATTGATCATATGAAACCACTGCGTGTGTTGTAATCGATTATTGATTGGTTATATGTAGACAGAGTTGTGATGTTCAGGTGAGTTCACCTGCATGAACTGAACCTTTTCTTTCTGTCTGTGCTCAGTCTGTTGTAGAGGAAGCAATGCCAAATCCGCCCCCAGACCAGCCTGAATGGGTGAGTCCAAACCAGGTTTTCTGACCCTGAACCAGAATTTAGAACTAACATTTTAAACATCAAAAAAATCTGGTCATCTAGAGTATTGGTTCCCAACCTGGGGTCTGGGCCCCCCCTAAGAGGGGGAGGCAAAAATCACAGGGAGCCCCCAAGATTTCTGTTCTGAGGTTGTCAAAATTCAGTTTGCTCATTAACAAAAATCACTATTTATACAAAAGTCTGTATAAATTCTATATAAAAATATATTTTTCAGCATTGATATCTAGTTTCTGACACATTTTTTCACATTGATAATGAGGTTCTTGACAATTTTTAGCATTGATATGTGGGTTTTTAACCATTTTTAGTGGGTAGCATTCTAAGGTTTTTAAACTCAGTGATGATTTGATGATCAGAATTGTTGCCAAGTCTCTAAATCTCATTTCTTTTTATCTTTTTTGGTTTGGTGTTTCAGATTAAAGCGTTGATTTCAGCTCCACCCACTGACGCTGCTCCAGGGGCAGAGACTAAAAAAGCCCCAGAGGACCCTGCTGTCACTACAACACCTGTGGCAGACCCCGCCACTATCCCGCCCAAACCTAAACCCGACCTCGCCAAGACCATCAAAGCTCTTGGCCTGCTGGGAAAACGCTCGTTTGATAAGTGAGTCATCATCTGATCAGAAAAAAATGTAAACGTGACTAAACATATCAAGGTTTGTAGTGGGCACCTGGACTTGATAGAGTTCTTGAAGACGTTTCGCCTCTCATCCAAGACGCTTCTTGAAGTTCAGAAACCTTGATACGAATACCATGACCTGGATGACTGAGAATATTCACAGACGTGACCAAAGTGTGATGTCACTTCCTGTGGCACGTGTCTTCCTCTGTGGTGTTGTACCTGACCTTCTGTCTGTCTCTCTCCTCAGGCCGCCTCCTGGCAGGTCGACGGGGATCATCTCGTTCATCGGGGTAAGAACATGTGCCGACACACGCTGTCGTGTGACTGATGATGTCATCAGGTCACATGTTGCCCATACTGTTGGCAAATTTTGAAATATTTGTCTTTGTAGATGAAGAGAAAATCAACTAATTATTGAAGTTATTTATATACAGTTAAATAACACTAGAACAAATAAAGGTGACGCATGGATCAAACTGCAGGATACATCAGGACTGAAACAATTAAAAACTGGACAGAAGCTACATGACACCAATTTTCCTTCATATTCTTGTACTTTTTGTCCACTATGGACACAAAATAAGTCTAGGAATACGTTCCTAAAAGTCTGTAAAAGTCTTAAATTTAACTTGAAACCTGCAGAAACCTTCCTACTAAAGGTCCTCTGGTGGAAATGTACTGTTTTTAACTAGGATGCAGTAGATTTAGTCACTAACCAGATGATGATGTGTCTCTGATCATCAGCCAACCTTTGGCTACATTGAGAGGGAAGATCTGGAGAAGTTCACCTTCAGCTTCACGGCCTTTTTTGGAAACCCTAAAGCCATGACGCCTGGGGTCAGAGTTCACTTCACCGCCTGCAGGGACAAGGTGAGACCACCTCACAGTTCAACTTTAATTAATTAAACATATTTATTTTATTGGCATACTTATGTATTGAATGTATTAATATTGACCTAAATGGCACTACATATGAAGAAATCAGGTCTGTTCCATGTGCATCATATTTATGTTTATTAAACTGTTTCAGGCATATTAATTTGTTTTTTTAATAAAAACATCAACATTTTCTTGTGTGTAAGTAAAGGTTCTCTCTTGTGTGTAATTTGCGCTCTGTTCTGAATCATCAGATTTCTGTAACTTTAATTTAGACTTTAAAAGACGTTTCTTCGATCTTTTAGTGAAATACTAACGAGTTCATGATATCAGACTCAAATCGAGGTTCTGTTAGTGACTAAAACAGATTTTACAAAACAGAAGTCTGGTTCTTGTCATATCTTCTCCAATGTTTCAAAGGTAAAATTATATTTTGTTTGTTGAATTGAGATTCTGATCACAGCTATTAAACATTTGTATTTTTCATGC
Organism: Lutjanus erythropterus; assembly: GCA_020091685.1. Lineage (NCBI taxonomy): Eukaryota > Metazoa > Chordata > Actinopteri > Lutjaniformes > Lutjanidae > Lutjanus > Lutjanus erythropterus. The sequence continues at coordinate 354,588 of CM034606.1, forward strand.
ATATTTTCAAAATAGTCTTAAATCTTCGCGTCTTGACTCAGATTTTATATCCTTGTGTTATTCTAAGATTTTATGTATGCTTTTAATTTGAAATTTGGATGCAGATCATTGGTTAATCTTTAACACATTTATCTGATCATCAAGTCGTGTCACTGTCTTTTTTTTTCAACTTTAAAACCATCTTGTCACATTATATAATGGAATTAAAGTTTCTCTAGTTTGGTGAATTTAAATGTTGAATGAATCTGCAGTAAATTTAAATTTTTTTTTATGTGCCTGTTGTTTGTGTTTTTTAGCAAAACAGTCTGATAGCAACGGACGTGAAAGTAGCTCCAGGTGGAACAGAGAACGTGGACACAGAGATCTATGAGGCGGTGGTCAGTCAGCCAATCACGGAGCCTCAGGTCAGTTCAGACTTTAACCTGTCCACCTGTCCACCTGTCCTCATCCTTCTTGGTTGCAGTCGTTGACCCCGCTGGTTTTGTCACTCTGCAGCCCGGCGAGCGTCAGTATCCCGGGCAGGTGTACGTGAACATTGGGCCACTGAGGACCAACCTGACGTTTGAAAGGAAGGACAGCACGGTGACGCTGCTGAAAAACGACCAGGTGCTCATCAACCTGCTGAGTGACATCGTCAGCGAGAAGAGGAGAGCCACCAACATCAAACCACAAATCCCTTCGACCTTCAGCCACACCAAGGAGATGAGAGAGGAGGTGAGAGCTGCTGACCTCAACCGGTGCTCACGCAACTGGCTCATGATCAGTGACGTCCGTCAGTTGAACCTTTTGCGCTCCTTTCTGTCTCTGAGTGGATGCTTTTAATCTTCGTCACAGGGAGTCATCATCAGTCTGAAAGATAGCGACGGCATCATCAAGTCGGATGAACACGGCGAGCTTCCCTTCGACATCAAAGAGAACTTCAGTGACGTCGAGTTCACCACTGAGGACATTAACGAGCAGGTTGAGTTCACCGTTGCCACGGTGAGGACTTGGCCCACTGCCACCACTACTCGGGGGCGGGGCTTATTTCTGGTTTCTTTACTTGCTGCTGAAATAATGACTGTAGTTGAGCAGTGGAGTTTGTTCTGAAACATGAGTCTGTTTTTGTTTGTCCTCAGCTGAGAGTGGGGAAGAAGGCCATCAGGATTCGACGTGTTAAGGAGCCCCTCCTCCTGACACTCTGCACTGCCACCGCTGCTGCCGCGGCCGCCATTGAGGAGGCTGAGAACCAAAACGCAGGTGACAACGATGTCGAGTCCAAAGCGCTGAGAGGGAAGGCCACGGTGAAGACGGAGCTGGGCCCCAACCTGCAACTGGACACAGAGCTATACGAGGGCATCGTCAGCCAGCCAATCATAGAGCCCACGGTGAGCGAGATGGTACAGGTCAGAGTTTAAATGCACTGCAGTGACTCCACTGAACATCAGAACATTTGATCAAAACAAAAAACATCTATTCAGTTAATGTCTCCTGCAGTTTGGGTCTGATTTTAACAGCAGTTTAGTAAACAAATCAGAAAATTCAACAGAATTGGTCTCAGTCAGCAGTAATTGATGAATTGGAGGAAGATACGCAGCTGTAATGATGATATGACACCAAAAGAAGTAGAGCCACAACGATAAATCAATTATTATTCATCTATTAAATTGATCGGCAACTATTTGATAAGCGATTTGTTTTGCATCATTTTTTAATAAATAGATCAATTTAAAGATGTAAACTTGGACTTTGATGGACATATTCTAACATTTTATGGACCAAAAAAGTCTGAGATGACTGGTTGTATGTACCTAAAGAAGCACTTCGTTGTGTCAAACATGGCGTCTGCGTCTCTGTTCAGCTCCACATGCAGGGTTACCCCGGACAGATACACGCCAACATTGGCCCTGTCAAGACCAACGTGACCTTTGACCACCGGGACTGTGGCGTGACGCTGCTGAAGAATGACCACGTGTTGATCAACCTGCTGGTCGACATGGTGACCAAGAAGAGGAGAGCGGCCAACATCAAACCCAAGATCCCGTTCACCTTCAGCTACACCAAAGAGAAGAGAGAGCTGGTAACACCAGGTCACCCGATCACCTGTGATGGATCTGTGTCAGGTGTCGTCAATAATCAACGGATCTGTTTGGTTTTCAGGGTATCATCACCTGTCTGGGAGCTGAAGAAGGCATCGTCAACTCTGAGGAACATGGAGAACTTCCCTTCGACATCTGTGAGAACTTCAGCGACACAGAGTTTGGCTCCTCTGACATCCACAAGGAGGTGGAGTTCACAGTTGCCATGGTGAGTCCGTCAAAAGAGAGCCAGTCACAGCTGCTGCAGGTGAGTCAGGTTGACATCTTGACGCTGCCGTTTCTGTTCCTGCAGGTGAAATCCAAAAAGAGGGCGATCAGGCTGATGAGGACGAAGAGGGACGAGGACAAAATCCTGGAAGAGCAGAAGAGACGGGAAGAGGAGGAGAGGAGGAGGCGGCATGAGGAGGAGCGGAGGAGACAAGAGGACGAGGACAAGAAGAGGAAGGAGGATGAAGTGCGAGAGAAAGAGGCGGAGAGGAAGAAGAAGGAGGAGGTGGCAGCGGTGCTGGAGGCGGCCAAATGCAAAGTGAGAATCAGATGGAAAAAAGTTTAAAGATACAGAAACAGATTTTATTGATTTTAATTCTTAGTTTGATGAGTTTGATACAAAAATATACACAAATATTTGATAAAAGTTTTTCTGTTCAACAGCAGGTCTGTTTTTTTCATCATTTTCCATGTTTAATTTCAAATTTTCACTTGTTTTTAACTGCTAACGTACAAAGATTCATGATGTTTGTCGTCATACCAGTTGTTCAGTCAATACAAGTTCGACCGTGTGGAAAAACTTACTCCAATATAAACAAATAACAATAAGTAAGTAACAGAGATAAATATACAACAAAAAGATGAGATTTGCTTGTAAATAAAATGTGCTGAAGACGATGACAATGTAAACACACAGGCCGTTTTATCGATTTAAGCAGAACCTGAGCTGCTGGCAGACGTTAAAAATAAATATATAGAAACAAATGATCTTCTCTCTTGTTAACTTTTGTAGTTCATATAGAGACATAAGAATTAAACTGAGATTATTAACACTGAAAGAGCTACAGAACTGTCCAGTTTAACTCACATCCCTCCTAAATGTGCTCGTAGAACAGCTCCTCACTCAGTAAAGTTATTTTTTTCGTCACAACAACATCGTGACTTACACTAAACCAACTGTGTCAGTTTCTCTTTTCTACCTGAAGCCACCTTCAGGTCTCTGACCACTCGCTGTCTTCTGCTGTCCTCTCATCCTGCAGTGGACGCCGCTTGGCTTCAAAATGAGAGACCCCGACTCGATGGACGACCTCAGCAAGGAGCGATTTGAAGGCACCGTCCTCAAAGCCATTACCAAAAACATAAAGAAGATCAAGAAGGAGCTGGAGGAGGAACGAGAAGGAGGAGGAGCTGAGAACGGACAAACTCTCCCCACACAGGTATTTTTAGAAAATTCTGCAAGTCTTGAATGTCCTGGAAAGTTCTGGAGTTTTTTTTTTCCAGATATGAAGAAATAAAAATAAAAATGTTATTGTTGTAAAATCAGGTAAAAATTAAAATGGAGAAAACAGATGAAGATGAAACTGCAGAAAAAGTTGAAGGAGAGGGGGCGGAGGAGGGAACGATCAGGATAAAGAAGGAGGAGGAAGAGAAGGTGAAGAAGAATCAGTCGTCTGATGCTGAAGCAGGGGGCGGAGCCAAACCACAGCCAGAGATTGGTCGACTGGTGATGACGATCGACGGTCAACAGAAACAGCTTCCCTTCGGTCTCGACGACCTGCTGACTACCGCCACCATGCTGGACGGAGACAAGGTGAGAGCAGGGTGTGATGTCACAGGAAATGAGGCATTACAGCAGCTCACAAATCAGACCAGGCAGGAAATACTTCATCAGAAGCTGTCAGTGCAGGATTCAATCAGTATTATTGATCAGACGTGTATCAGCTATCTTTAAAAGAAAGGATAATTTAATAAGATCTTTTTTTTTTATCATTAACACTAACATGAGTGCTGTTAAAGGTGTTAGATGTTGATGTTGGATTTGTCCTCTTAAACTCTGTTTGATCTGTGAAGGTGCGTTTCAACATCGCCACTCATCGCGAGACCAAAGGGGAGCGAGCGACCTACGTGGAAATTCTCCCCGACTCTTTTGAAGAGTCCATCGAACAACGTAGACACGTAAGACTTTTAAAATATCAATCTCCTCGCGTTATCGGTTTATTTAGCTTAGAGCTGCAATGATTAATTGATCATGAATAATTAATTGCCAACTATTTTTATAATTGATGAATTGGTTTGAATATTTTTTTTAATTAAATAAGTCAGAATTCTCTGATTTCAGTTTCTTAAATGTGAATATTTTCTGGTTTCTTTCCTCTTCGCTGACAGTAAACTGAATATCTTTGAGCTGTGGACACAGCAAGACATTTGAGGACGTCATCTTGGACTTTGATCAACATTTTCTGACCTTTTATGAATCAAACAACTAATTGATTAGTGCATTAATAAATGCCGGATTGATCTCTAGTTGAAAATGGATGTCTGTGCGCTCCACCTGTTTTCACATGATTGTGATCAACTTTTTCCAGACCTAAATACTAATTGATTAAAGGTGAAAATGATCAACAATCGATCGACAATGACAGTAATCATTAGTTGCAGCCCTAACAGTTTTGTAATTGGAGCAGCTGTAGAGACAGAATTTAAAATTAAAAACTGGCCAAACCCTGTGATGTGTTTCACTGTTCGTGTGTCTGATGTTTTTTTCTAACCAGGGAATCGTGATCGAGTTCTCGGATGACTCGGGGCTCATCAAGTGCACCCAGAACCCTCAGCTCTACTTCCACATGTCAGAGGTGATAGAGAAGAAGAGACTGGAGCTGAACGAGAAGGTCGAGTTCAGTGTCGTCCCGGTGAGTCCTTCTCATCATCCTTGTCCTGTCCTGATGTCTGAGTAACTTTGACAGGAAGTTTAAGATTAAAAAGACATATTGCAGCAGGCCAGATTACCTCAGGACAAGATGCTGCATTATTCAGACATTCTTAACAAGATCTACCCAGAGCTTGTGGCTGCAGGTGAGTCAGAGCCACCATCAACCACTAATCGGAGGATTTCATCATCACGACATTCACAATTCAGCATCAGATTTGTCGTATGTTACCAGGTGAAATTTTAAAGCCAGGTAAGAAAAGTCTTCTAACTCAGTGTCTGACAGTCCTGGAAACATGTTAACTTAATCCAAGTTCAAAGTCTTCACAAGAATATGGTTAATACGGTATTTTACTTTAAAAATGATGCAATCCATATGAATTTCTTCTCTAGAAGGAATAAAACTCTGCTGCACTAAAGTCTGGTAGGTCAACAACTATGCTCACTTTGTAACCATTCTCATTTTCCATTCTGAAAAGTGAACAGGCCCGTTCTAAACAGCAGCGAGCAAGTCCTCCATTCAGATAAGTCAGTGGAGTTTGTCTGGTAGTCTCAAGTGTTCCCGAGGATGTAGGACATTATACTCTCAACACCAAATTACTGTTGATGGAGTCCCAGTTGGTGTAATGTATTTTATTTTGAACATTTCAGAGTAAAAACAGATTATAAACAGATACATATATCTATTGTTTTTCTCCAAGCATGAAACTGCGGATGGGGGGAACCAGGCCATCAGGATAAAACGTTACACTGAGAGCGTTTTCCTCCCTGTTCGGAAACTGGGCGGCGTCGGGGCAAACAAAGGAAAGGTGAGGAGGACTGGATTTATATTTATATTGTTACGATGTGAGGAGAAATTATTCACGCTTGGCAAAGATGATGTTTAAAAGTTGATTTTGTGTACTTTTCAACTCTAAAAATATAAAAGCCATAGTCTGTGTCTTTTGCATGTTTTGCCATTTAAAAAGTAACACAACTTCCATTTCATTTCAGTAACACGTAATGTTTATTTTGCAGAATGATTTTAGGGTCTAATGCAAAGCTGTCCAATGACTTCACTGTATGACCTACATCAATTTACCAATTTCTTTTACCAGTTCTATGGGCATTTAACAAATGAAGCATTTTTGTCTCAAGATGTTGGCAGTGATAATTCTTTTTCTAACTGTAATATGTGTTTGTCTCATTTGGCAGATGACCATCAAGCTGACAAAAACTTCAGAAGACACTGAGTGAGTTATAAATTTAGTTGTTCTGTAGTAAAATTATTCAAATAAGCAAAATCTGTCTGTGACATGTTGTACTCTGACGTTTCAGGAAAAAACCAGAAGCAGATAAGCTGAAGGCGGTGGTGAAAAATCTTAGAGCACAGGACAGCAAGTCTGGTATTGGCAGAAGGGAATACAGTGCCACTCGGCGTATGTATAGCCACAGCAGGAGCAGAAGTAGGAGCAGGAGTAAAAGCAGGAGTAGGGTCCGGAGTAAGAGTAAAAGTAGGAGCAGGAGTCCGCCCAAAGACAAGTTTGGACGTGTCATCAAAAGGAGACGCAGCCCCAGCGTCGACCGTGACCATAAAAGCAGCAGGCACAGGCGAAGTAGAAGCAGAAGCCGAGATAGGTCAAAGAAATGCACTAAGAGTCGGAGTCGCAGTGGGAGTCCTAGCCGAAATCGCAGCCGAAATCGCAGCCGGAGTCGCAGCCGAAGCAAGAGCTCCAGCAGAAGCCGCAGCAGGAGCAGGGAGAGGAGCAAGGACAGGTCCAGTAAGAGGAGGAGCAAAATCAGCAGGGAGCATGAAGAAAGTTACAAGAGGAGGAGGGAGTTGAGCCCTCCTCACAGACGTGTCGGAGTCATGGACGACGAGCTGGCAAGGAAGAAGAGGGAGCTGGAGGAGCTGAATGAGATGATTGCCTACAAAAAGTCGCTGGTAGACCCTGGACAGAGGACCTGCATAGATTACGACCATGGCAGGATCGCTGTTCCACTGACAGAGTACAAACCAGTCCGGTCCATCTTGAAGAAACGACCGGAGGGACCGGAGTACCACCCCCGTCCTTATGACGATCCTTACTATGACCGGCCGTACAGTCCTTACCAAGATCGGCTGTACGGTGATCGCTATGGTGATTCATATGCTGGCCGCCCTTACAGTGATCGCCCTTACAGTGACCGTCCCTACGGTGACCACCCTTATGAAAGTCGTCTCTATGGTGAAGCTGCCTATGGTGGCCCTACGTCTGCCAGTCAGCGTTACACTGATCGCTACGATGTCTATGATGAACCCTATGACGATCGCTACTATGACCCAGCTTATGCGGACCGACCGTACGATGATCCGTATCGCCCTGTCAAAAGTAGTCAGTCTCCGGAACCCCATGATTCCTCTTCTTCTTCTCATTCTGGCCAAGTTCCTGCTGCCTCCACCCAACCTCCCTTGACACATTCTGTCTCCACGTCATCCTCCCAACCCCCTTTCAGACCTCCCTCTCCCACAGGACCGCCTCCTAGGAGCCCCTCTCCCAAACTTCAGAACATAACACCACGCCAGTCACCTCCACTTGAGAAACCACCCCTCGATCGCTTCCTTGACATGCTTAATAAAAAGGTGGATGCTGAAAAGAAATCGGAGCCGGTTTATGTGAATGACGACCTTCTGCCTCATGAGCGGGCACTTCAAGATGGCAGGGGTTTCTCTCGGATTGTGGGATTGGCTCCAGAGCAACCCAGCAGCAGTCTAGTGCCAGAAGGGGAAAAGAACCAACAAAGCTCAGAGCGGTCCTCGGTTGAGAGAACAAATGAGGAACCAAAGATCAAGACAGAACCCTATGACAAGATCCAGAGTCTACTCCGTACGATTGGCCTGAAGCTGAGTACAGGAGATATGTCCAAACTGGCAAGCCGAGCCCAAGAGAAAATCTATAACCAAACGAAGTCCTCATCCACAGAAAGAGAGACGTTGTCATGCCCAAGGGAAGAACTGCGAACGAGCAGAACCGGTTCCATTGAGTTAGATCACATCCATTCCCCCTCCCCTGCCAGGTCCTCCAGCTTGGAGCCGCTCAGCAGACATAAAGCTGTCTCGGAGTATGAAGAATTCCTGGACCAGCAAGAGTTGGAAGCACTAAAAAAGGCACAGCAGCTGCAGAGTCTTACCAAGACATTGGGGAGCACACCCTCTAGCCCTCCTCCTGCGAAACCTCCTCCTGGGCCTCCGCCTGCTCACTACCAACATCCACCCCTACCAGTCAACTGGCCCCTTGGAGTCCCTACCCATGTTCCCCCAGCCCAGAGCTCCACAACCTTTAGCACTGACACTGCAGCTTCTCCTGCAGCTGGTCAACCTCCCCAGAGATCTGGACTTACTGCAGGATCTCCACCCGGACCTCCTCCTGGTCCTCCACCACGTCGTCCTGGACAGCTTCCTCCAGGACCTCCTCCTGGACCTCCACCTCGGCGCCCTCCCGGACAAAATCCTCCAGGGCCTCCTCCAGGACCTCCACCCCAGCGCTTTCCCGGACAGTCTCCTTTTACTGCAGCTGCCGCAGTCCTTCCTTTTATTGGCCAGCCTTCTGCAGCTCCACCCATCAACTCTGGCAATCCTTTGCAGCCTTTAACCACTGCGGCAGCAACGGCATCAACACTGGCAACATCAAGTCCTACAAGCGATGACAAATCGACTATCTCGACGACAGTGGCCAGGTGCCTGCAGGTCATTGAGACGGTTAAATCTCTGGCAGTGCAGCCACCAGCCAAGACAGTCAAAACAGTCCAGTTCAGTTTACCCACAGAGTCTCCGTCAATCTCCAGTCCTCAGATCTCAGCAGGGACAGACGACGACATAAAGACTAAGCAGAAGGAGAAGGTATGACCAGCAGTGGTACTACTGCTGCACATACTGTTACATGTACTGAAATAAAAGCAAGAGAACTTGTTGGGAGGAATAAAGACTGTATTATAGTACCGATTAGAGGGGAGTGGTATTTAATGTAAATTGCAAGGGGGTCCTGATGGCTACTGAAGTACACATCCTGTGAGATTATGATAAATTCTTTGTCTTTGGAGCATTTGGTTGTTTTTGTATCTGGTGTCAGTTATCCAAATAGTTTAATCTTCATACCTACGTGTTTCCTCAGGTTATCTAGACAGAGTAGCGTACTTAAAGTCTAAACATAAGAAATGATGAAGCACCACCATGTTGCAGCTGAGAAGGATAAAGCCTTGACAAGTTATTGTGTTGTTTGTTGTTTATATTGCAGCTGGATTTGTACAACCAGAGACTTTTGGAACAGAGAGAGCAGCAGTACAAGGAGATGTTAGCCCGCAAGAAAGCAGAGAAGAGTAAGGATGGCACAGTAATCCCCCCAGGTAACACAACTTGAGTTACATATGTTAGTTAAACTTAACTAGCAACTTTTGAATTACAGGAAAATAAGGTTCCTCAAAGACATGAAGACATTTTCTAAACTAAACATTTCACAGCTGCATGTTATTTATATCACTTTTAGGATTAAAGAAGATCTTGCTTTCTTTTTTCTGTGACTAGATGGGTACTTTGAGCAGGTAAAACAATTTCTTTTCTCCCAGACAGTTAGCCAGGCTGTGGCGAGATGCCCATAGGTACACGATTAGCCTCATACGAAGGTGTGGTAGAAGCATTAAGAAGAAAACACAATGGAAGTATTGCTAAGTTTTGTCAGGATCTAAGTGAAGAATACATATGACCAGCAAGGCCTATTTAGCCCCTTTTAGGCCCTCTTGTAGAGATCAGTGTTAAGCTAGAGTTATGCTTGTCCAACAAGACAGTCTTGCAGCCTCACCGTAGATTCTTATAATATAGGAAGTGATTTAGAATTTTACTTAGTTCTAGTAGCTCCACTACAATGCTACACACGGATGTCTCGCGCATTATTATGTACTGCTTTGTGATAGAGATCCGCGGTCTCAGCAAGATTTCTCCTGAAAATGGCTTGTTATTATATGTTTTCTTGCACCTTCCCGGTAAGACCACGCAGTGGTTGCATTACTAAGGAGTTGCAGTCAGCTACAGTGGCACTTTTGGTATAGTAAGTGTATTGCAGCACTTCAGAGGTCAGTTGCTCTTCTGCCGCACACGTTAGCTGAGTTCGTCCCAGCAATCAAGACAAGAAGCCAACTACAATCTCAACTCCACAAAGTAACATCTTTTCCCTCTTCACATGGTGACTCTATTGGTATGTGGCTTTAAAGGAACCCATTTCAGTCCAGAGAGGTTAAAGAAAGACATGTATTTAATGTAGGTTTTGTTTGAAATTTCTAAATACCAGTGTAGATACAAATTTCGGTACAGATACCAACACTATATTTTGTAAAATATGAGTAAACCATTTAATACCAGCTTGTTTACCTGATAGTTTTCAGTACTTGATACTACAGATACACTTTGTAAGAACCAAAAAATGGTCTCCTCAGTCCTAGTAGTTAGCTAGACAAGTACAGTGACACTTCTCAAGCTTAGATACTGTTACACTCAGTGGACACTGAGCAGGTACACCTTTCCACTTCTATAGACATTTTCCTTCACTAAATTGTGACTCTCTTACCAGTGTTTTAAAGAAATCTGCTGTTGGTTTGCTGATGCCACTTCAGGATCATCCAAACTAAAAGGTCTAGACTATTTTTGGATGGATGGAAGTACCAAAATACATTCAGTCCTGCTTCATGTAATGGTGCAAAAATCAATGCTTAAGACTAAAAAAGGTGTCGGTATCAGAGGCATAATCATTGAACCTTGAAAAAGGAGTTACAGAACCACTTAAATACATGAATCTCAGTTTTGATTTTTTACAAGTGAACTTCAGTAATTCAGAATGCTTCAGCTTGACCTCTTTTGTGATACGCCTTATAAAGTTAGGTTGGGTTGCCCTTCCTGACTGCATAGAGCCATTGACTTCAAACTGAATACATCTATGTTGAATTGAAAAAAACGTTGTATTGACCATCTTTCACTTCATCTTCATTCAACCATCATTCGGTCTGCATGCCATTAGAACTGACTAAGCCATTCATACAAACAGTGAAGCAACTTAAACTCTACAGCTTTCATCATGACTTGAACCAATGTGAAAGGACGCTTTCAGTCATTTGTTTCTATCAAAATAATCTCAGCACAGTACCTGACAGTAAAAAGTTGTACTTAAGCAGTGACCACTGAGTGTAAACACAGTACAGCTAATTTAAAACTCTATTGCTAAGCCTGGATTTGATCTGGTGTTCATTGACAGTAGAGCCTGTAAATGAAGTGACATCAAGCCTGTAATCTGATGCTGTTTTGAACTCAGAACTCATGTTCAGCTGTCCAGGAATAATGCATAGAAGACAAAGATAATGGACAAACTCCAGTAATGGCTCTGTGTGTACTACTGTTTGTAGTACTTAGAGTTACTAGGAGTTGAGACTGACTGCATGAAGAACACATCTGGTCCAGGACACAGTAGGCCTTTCAATTTAAATGGCTTTTACAGGCATGGCTTAAATAGTGCAGGACACCGTCTAGTAAGAATTGCCTAGATGTCAACATCTAGGGTTGTATTGTACAGAGTGAATGTAAGGACATTCCAAGACTGAAGTAAACATAAAGAATACACAAGTTTTTGTCCAGCAACTGGTTCATGTGAGTTATAAGACTGGTTTTGCAATAGGACTTTGACTTTCATAAGTTATGTTTGCATTTATGGACATTTAAGCTTTCTAAGAATTTCGTACAACAGTGAAAATTACTTATGTTCCAGTGAAACAAACATTTTTTGTAAGAGAATAAAAGGTTACCTCTTATGCAAAAATGCAAGCTATGTTCCTGAAAGCCTTTCGAGTGTCTTACTTAGCCTTTACTTAGCCCTACTTGTCCTGGCATAACTGAAGCTGTAAGAACAGCTTGCCTTGCTTTCTGATTTCATCACTATGTACAGAATGTTTTCCTGATATCAGACAGAATTAATAACATGTTATACTCCATTTCCATCTTTAATCTGACACTGCTTCCACTCAAACTTATTTCAATTGGGGATGGTGATTGAGTTTCTCCTAACCACTAGAGATCAACGTGTCAGCCTGAATCTAACTTTAGTTTGAAAATAGCTTTCACAACGGCCTTAGTCTCACCTGCCATGCAGATTGGCTGATTGTTAGGCTCCCTGCGTCGATTGTTGGGTCGATTGTTATCCAACCGAGATACTGCTGTTTCTTGTCGCAGTTCCAGAGGAATCAGTCAACTTGTGGATTGGGTGGATTCAAAGGTGTGGACCCAGGCAAGAATTATGTGTTACACATCCAAATAAAAGATAATGCATTTTTGACTGTGGTAAGTCTGTGAGCCAGGTCCTGTTCAGGGTAAGTCAAGTTTGCTCAGTTCTGTTTGTGTCAAACTGAGTGGAATGTAGCCATGTTTTATAGATATCCAGAGATTTTTAACGGAAAACTAGAAGGCTACTTGTAATTGTGACCATGCAAAGTAAACCCTTCTTAATTCATTAACAATGAAGTCAGTAATATTAAATGATAAATTATTTATGTAGACGAGTTAGTCATCTAGGTGATACACTGTTATAACACTGCTAAAACAGAATAAATGCCATGGCAGGTAATATCATGGTGTGTCTGCCAGAGAGGTGTGATGCCACAAATTCAGAACTTAGTTATGATACTTTTTTGGTTATTTAGAAGATTAAGCATCATATTTCTTCATATTTCTTTCTCAATTCTGACTGTAATGCTTCTTTTGAATGTCGTCATTATTAACAATATGTTAAGTAGTGGTAAGCAAATTAATATGGCACCACTTAAATATGGTGATTATTATTAATCTCTATTGTTTAGTAGTATGTCACAGATTTCAAGGGCTAATTGTACCCTGTTTTTAATAACTGAAGCACACTAAATGAGTATACTGCATCGGTACTTATAAGTCTATCCACTTTAGTTCCTGTGAATGAGACCGTTGTAATTCTAGGTTGTAAACTAGCCTGTCCTTTTCATCTATGAAAATTCTGTTAGCTTAGGGAGCTAACATAGCTAACATAACATTGTTTTGAGGTCTTCAGTCAGCCATTTTTATCACTGACCGTTCTTTATTGATGGTAAGGTTGAGTCAGTGATATCAGAACTCCTATTAGACTTAAATGTTATTCAGAGATTCATTTACTACAACACTGACATGTGGGTTTCTTTGTAAGTTCCACTGTTTTCACACCTTAAGATGTAATACAGTACATGATGCAAAGTTTTTGCACGTTTCACCAGGCTCAAGAACTGTTACCCAGACGTGCAGTTGTTTTGTACTACCAAACACACATCTGCATGGACAGCTTTGGACACCACGGATGCTAATAGACCCTTTTACAGGTTGTTCACAATGAGCAGTTTGGCAACAGAAGTATGAAGGACCACAACAGTTTGTCAGTGGACACTACAAACAGGAGCAGTTTTGATCACATCCTCAGTCCAGTCAACATGTTTAATAGCTTGTAGCCGTAGACGTTGCTGATCGCTCTGAAACGGTGGTGATCCTGTCGGGGTTCTGAACAACTTAAGTCGACCAGTGGAATATTGATTCTGTTGTATCGTTTACACAACAAGCAGACATTTTGGTGATTTCAGTGCTGATAAAACGTTTCAATTCAATGATTGGGGGAGGTCGCTACTTCTGTTGCCAAAATGGGCACGCAGCTTTTTGATGATGTCGGCTGTAAAAGAGTCTATTAATTCTGTTTGTAATACTTTCTGGAGTCTGCTTGGAGAACATATTCCACACGTGCGCAGTATATCAGCGTCCCTTTTGGCTGCATCCAAATCTGTTGTGTCACAACTGATATGGAGTACATGAACATCCACACAAAGCCTATATGTACTCCCTCTGATGATGACTTTTTTCTTAGAATCAGCCCAAACACTAACAGTAACATCTCAGATGGTGTTTGAACAATTAACATTTGCAGTCCCATCACTCAACAACAGCAGACTGTCATTCCTCTCATTTATACTTATTTAAATCCACAGTGATCACACATACAGTCTCATCTTTGCCTTTTAACGTGCTGCTCAGTTAACATCTGTTCAGACCAGCACAGGACTGACTACAAGTTTAAAATAAAGTGGAGATGATGAGGTCCAGTGTGGAGTCAGGGAACAGAAATGGAAAACAGTAAATGTCCTAGATGACTTTAGAAAGAATGCAAGGCAATTTTTAAAATGTTTGTGTAGTTATTCATTGCTTTGTTTGGCTGTTTGTACTTGTAGTTATAAGAAGAACAAAACTTCTCTTTAACAAAATGTTTGAGATTCAGTTCCATTTCCTTTCTCCAACTGAAATACTGGACCCTCAATGAACTTCACACTGTAAGAAACATTGAAATCTTCATAGTCAGTATTGTAATTTGAAATTTAATTTTTTAAATTAGGTTTTAAAGAAATGAAATATCAGAGTCACATGTTTATTTAGTCCTTTGTTGGCATTTTTGTAGCATGTTGTGTTTCAAACAAACGGTATAGTTGTAGAATGTAGCTAGGGATATATATATATATACACACACAGCTGAAAGTCATCTAAAGCTATTAAAATCTTTATTGTGAAGTATTTTATCATAAATGCAGTTTTATTTTGAAGTGACGCAGAAGAGTTTGAAATGAAAAAGAAAAATTGTACATTGCAGAATGGCAATATTTGTCTTGACGGTGAAGGTAGGTGATCATTTTGATCTCTTAATTGCACTGATTGATAAGGCTGAGAATTTCTCATCGTTTAAAAAACAGCATGTAATTGTCATAAATTACACAGCCAACACTAAAACTCTTAGATACTCCGAAAGATGCAGTTACAACAAACATTTTCTGTCTTCAGTGGGTTGTCATTTGTTTTTGCATTAGTATGTTTTTGGGTTAAACTGTAAGTATAGAACTCTGTTAACTTCCTTGATGCAGTAATCATTTCTTGAGTCAATTAAATTATGGTTGATATGGTGAGATAGAAAGCTTTCATAAATGAGAATGTTCTCCAGGATCAAAGAAGAGTACGATGATCATTATTACAGGGCAAAGTCAGCAAAACTTAAGCAAAAAAGCTTAAGCACAGCTACAAAGAGGTTTAGAGACCTAGTTGAAAATGGACTCTTCATGCATCAGGTTGAGAGAGTGATTTTGCGCAATGTAATTGACTCAGTATTTAGATTTGTTTTATTTTATTTTATTTTTTTTACAGAAATATGGGTAAATATTGGTGCTTTTAGCCTGTAAAAACCTGTGGCTTGTTTCACAAAGGTCACTTGTCTTTAGTTCAACACTCAGACCTCATAGATATTTGAGTTCAGTGGGCGTCTGTGCATCCTCTTCCAGAATCTCTGCATTTTGCCTACAGTGGATGTTCTAGAAGACTGTTTTTACTTTTTGTTTACCTTTGTAGTTCACATTGATGACGGCATAAGATTGGTCTAAAACCCATACTTGCCTAAGTCTATAGACCAGTCTAATAGATCTTTGTGAAACCAGCCTGAGGACTAATGTACAGCCCAAAGATTTAGAGCTGCAAGAGATAGTTTGGGATCAACTAGTGAAAAAACATTCCTTGAGCTTTGTGACTTACAGATGTATTCTCTTAAAATTTGTAGGCAAGCCGATGAGCAGTGAGCCCAAGAATGTTTGGATTTGTGGTCATTCGCTGGTATACTGGGCAGAGTCACGGGCCAAGTCCCCAGAGGTAGGTATGCAGCTGGGCATGGATTCCAGCAAGGTGACCATTTGGTGGAAGGGCACCCAGGGCATGACGTGGCCCCAGCTCCTGCCCCAGCTCCACCAGCTGAAGGTGACCTGGCCCAACCCAGACGTCCTCATCATGCACCTGGGTGGTAACGATCTGAGCACCGACAGCCCCACTGACCTGCTGGCCTCTGTCAAGAAGGACCTGACCTCTATGAGGAGCATCTTCCCACAGTGCGTCCTCGTGTGGTCCAACATCCTCCCTCGGAGGGTGTGGCGCCACTCAGCCGACAGCCATGAAGTTGATTTAGTCCGAACCACGGTGAATCGCAGGATCCAGAGCATCATCTCAGATTTGGGCGGCGTTTCGCTGACCCATGACAACATCCGGTGTGGTGCAAACACAGGTCTGTATCGGGCTGATGGCGTCCATCTGTCCCCCAAAGGCATTGATGTTTTCAATCTGAACCTGCAGGACTTTCTGGAGAAGTGGGAGATGGAAATGAGCAAAGCCTCAGAGAAAAGTTAAGAAGTGTATCATTTTTGTTCTGTTGTTTTTATGTTGTCTCTTTTATTTCTTATGATAATTAGGCAGACACATTGATTCAAATAGAAACGACTTTATTCAAGATCATAAAACTCATTCAATAAAGTATTCAGTCTTGTTCATAGTTTCAGCTTACCATGGAGAAACAGCTGTTTTACTCTGAAAACATCTGTCTTGTCTTGAAACAATAAATTCGATATCAACTGATCTGCTGTTTTATCTCCGTCTTTTCATGATCTTAATGAACACAATGTCAGAACCCGAAGTAATGGATGTTATTTTGTTTTAATGTACTGGTAAAATACGCTTTTTTAAATGTTGTGTTAATGTTTGTGGAGATATTCTTAAATTAAAAAAAAACTAACCAACATTTTTGTCATTTATATTTCTTTTTATTTGAACTTGGTTGAAAACCAAAAAATAAATGACTCAGTCGAGTTTTTACTGTCTTTATTTAGTGCTGGGCGATATGGCTGTGAAAGTGTTGCAGTATCAAATTCCATACTGTGAAAATTATTACTTATTTTCTCTTATTTTATGAGGCCAGTCATGCCATTTTATAAAACCCACAAGACATTTAACGTGATCTCAAAATATAGACGTTTTCAGCTTTTTTCATAAACGGGAAACAAATTGTAGCAACACATCGTCATTATAACAAAAATGAGCAAATTCACGTTTTGTCTTCCAACAGTCACAAGCTACTGGACAGGGATGATGGCCAACAATTCCAGAATGAGTCCTGGTATTCAGTGAAAGTCTTCACTGGAGTACCAGATGCACAAGTTACCATAGTGACTATCATTTTATTCTCCTCCATCACCAGGTAACCGGTGATCACCAAATAATCTACCAGGAATGTTTGTTTGCATATGTTAAACAAATACTACATGATGTGCTGCAAACATTGAGCCATAATACCATCAGAGGATATACAATGAATTATCCTTTGTGCTCTTTCTTTAAAGATAAACACAACACCTCCAGTTCTGTTCCAGACTAAATGAATAACCAAACTGGAAGGGTATTCAGAGATCGTAGACCACCACCAAAGCCAATAAACAAATTCCCCCATGTTAACAAAACCAGAAATAACTTGTGCATACGTCCCGTGATCTGGATCTGGACCAAAATTGAATGGGTTCTTTCTTTGTATTTTCCACAACATTTCAGTTTCATGAAAATTGAGCCAGTAGTTTTTTGTTATCTTGCTGCACAGACGTTAAACTCCTTGACGGGGGTAATAACCACAGACAAGGTCAGTTGGGTTTGTTTTATGTCTCTTCTCTGATCTGGCCGTCATCTCACAGTTGAACGTTGAACCTGTTGTAGTGTCTTCTCTGTAGTCTAGTAGTTTTGAGCTAATTACTGTTTTTATCGCCCAGCACTACTTAAGTTTCCACACTGTCTTGTACCTGTCGGAGCCAACCAGGTGAGTCTTTGTTTTCTCTGCAGGTTCCAGCCATGATGGAGCTCAGGATGACTCGAGGTGTCAGCAGGTGAACTGAACACTGCAGAAACATCAGACACGTCGGTTTGTTCAGTGCTTCAGCACAATTACAGACTCGTCCACAACGATAATAACACATTTGAAAATGCATCTATGCCTTTCTGCTTAGGCAGAAAACAAGCCTTCATTAACAGAGCCTCCAGCCTCATCATGGGGCAAACTACTCAGAATACATAATTGTTTGATCATGTCTGAATCTGTGCATGATGTAAATTTGTGGTAGTTGAATCCTAAAGGATGTAACTGAGATTGTAGTATACTTTAAGACCTGTCAGAATAGTGGATTTCTAACATCCCTGATCCTCCACCTCTATGTTTGTCTATACCAAGACAGACCTGGGCTCAGATTTGTAGTGCATGCAACAGAAAAGCATAAGCTGAAATAAAGAAGGATTTTGACGAGTCAGGTCTTCAAGATCAGGTAATAAAGCGGCTTATTTTCAATCCCAACAGACACTTAAATCAGCCAAAATCCATCAGTCTAGAGATTTCAGAGCTGCTCGAGTTCTGGGGTCCAGGTTCAGTTTCCCATTCTGACCACGTTAGTTCTTGGGGGTACGACCCTTTTTTTAGCCATTAAATGGAGGCAATGTTTTTGGGCTGTGACCAGTTTAATGAAATGTTTCAGTCATTATTAGATTTTTTTTTTCTTTTAGTTTTCAGTTGGGTAAAAAGGTAGAATTGTTTGTTTGTTTGTTTTTTAAGTTTTTCAGTTCTCTGAACTTGTTCTCCATCTCGAAGCTGCAGGTTGGGAACTGTTGGTATCCTGATGGTTCACTAGTGCAAACATTGTGTGTATGAGGCACTTTAACTTGAGCACTAAATTAAGGCTGCATTCATTATCCATTATTCATTAATAAATCACAGTTTCTCAAATTCACTTGTCAAAATCATGAAAAACGTCTTAAAGTTTTCCAGACCCAAAGGTGGTTTGTTCAGATGTCTTGTTTTGTTCAACAACAATCTAAAAACAAAATAAATGCAGTTTAACATATGTGGCAAATAAAGGTAAACAACACTGGACCTCAGGAATGTTTGGCATTTTGCTTAGAAAAATGACACGATTGATGATTTATATAGTTGAGCTAAAACGCTCGTACCAGCAGCATCATCATGTGCATCATACAAGGTTTCAGGCCAGGATTCACCCTCACTGGTGAGTGTAGTTGAGTGGAACAGAAGGATCTGCACACCAAGAACCTCTGGTTGAAGTTATTTTTTTATCCAGTGATGTTCTGAGCACAAAGCTCCTCCCACTCAGATTTATGGATCCAATCCTAGATCAAAATAGAGTGTGAGGACAGATCCCTTCATTGTGCCCAGAGTCCCACAGATCATTCTCAGAAATGTACACGTCCAAGTTAGTCTTTCTGCAGGAAATCATGTGCTCTCAAAACTGACAAAGTGCTGGATGTTGGTTGCAAACTGTAGCATGTAAGATAAACAGGAACTGTTTTTTGTAGATGTTTGCTGTCTAAAGTAGGAGAGAAAAGATAGTGGATCGTGTGATTTTAGATTTGCCACCTTTCACTTAATTTGGCATGAGCTGTTTTGAAGCTTCTGAGATGAAGTCAGGTCAGATGAATGTGAAGTGGAGGGGTGTAATTATCATTTGTCTTACTACTGTATGTAAAATTCATCATTAGGTGGCTGATGGTTTGGAAACTAACTGCATCCATGCAATACACAGATTTCTATGTCATAGAGGTGCTACGGAAACAATCAGATCTGATCAAGGTACAAATTTTATTGGTGCACAAAAGGAGCATGAAGGATCATTAAAAGAAAGAAATAATGACAAAACCCAGAGATGAGTTTGAGCTCCAAACTGCACATCTTCATGTACAAATGAAACAGATGTGGTTAGAATTTTTTGAATCTCGAGTGTTTTTGGTAATGTTACTGACAACTCTAAGAACAGAGGGGCTTTATCTTTTATTATTATTTTTATATATGTATATATATATTTTTTTTTCTGGAACAAGTTGCCTTTGATTTTTATTGAATTAGACAAAAAAATCACAACTTTTACTTGCAATTTAATAGCAAAAAATGCCTACAAACGTGTCACAATTTATTTATTTATTTTTATTTAGAAAAGCTGCCGTGTAATCAGGCATTTTAGGCTTCAATCCCAAACACAAGCTCCCAAAATCCTGGAGGGTTTTTGAAGTGTCCCTGTTACTCTGAGTGACTGAAACCACAGTGAGGACTGATGTCACTGGAGAAAAGAATTTGCATGGACACATCTGTATGGACTCAAGTGAACTGACTCGTTCAGAGCTACTGATTGTTTTCTGGATTGATCTTTAGTATCTATTGCTCAAAAGTCTTGGATTTAGACAAAATCCAAAATGGCAAAAATTGATCTAGAGGCAAATAGCTACGTGTCATATCGATAGCTTTGTCTGGATCCTGAGAAATGCTGCGTGTGACTTATGGTTCAAAAGTTACAGGCCAAAACATATTCATTTTTATAGCACCACTGTCTGTCCAAACTGCTTAAAATTGTACAAAGCACATCCTTGGATCCTCAGAAATACATTCACCAGGTGTGACGATGAGCAGCTGATCGGTTCTCAAGATACATGAAGGACAATCATACCAACAAACAGAGTCCTTCCTTTATATTTATACTATTTTAATGTCTTCATTGACCAATATTTTCCTTAAATATTATGGCAAATTTCTGAGGTTTGATTTTCTGATAAGAAGTTTGTAAGAACCAAAGAATTCATTTTCTTTTTCTCCTTCTTCTTTACAGACAATATTTGAAGTCATTAGTCAAATCTAAAATGAACAGGATTGTGATGATCAGCTTGATGAAATGTTTTGTGGAAGAACGTTTCTGAATGTACTCAGACTAAATCTACATGAAACTGATTCATTTTTAAAACTGCAGTTTAAACTGCATCACAGCTGACAGACAG
Organism: Lutjanus erythropterus; assembly: GCA_020091685.1. Taxonomy (NCBI): domain Eukaryota; kingdom Metazoa; phylum Chordata; class Actinopteri; order Lutjaniformes; family Lutjanidae; genus Lutjanus; species Lutjanus erythropterus. Next base: position 375,286 of record CM034606.1, read on the forward strand.
GTGAGCAGACAGAGCTGATAAAATCAGTATTTTAAGGTCAACAAAATTCAATCAAAAAATTTTAAAATATATAACTATACAAGTAGTTTTACCTTTGATAGTACTTTTGTATTTTTGCTTAAGTTAAATGTTGAATGAAGTACTTGTACTTGTGATGGTAATTTTTAAGTGATGTGTTGCTTTTACGTCAGTAGAAGATCTGCAGACTCGTTTCATGGCTGCAGCCACAGAAGACTGAGGCTGTTGTGAACTGAACCGAAGGAGTCGTCAATAAAATCATCCGTTACTGAACAGTTTGATTATCTGATCGTGTTCACTGATGTGGAATCACATGTTCAACTGTCCACATATTTTCGTCAGTCTGTATGTTTGGATACAGAGAATAAGAAATGATGTAAATATTTTTCTACTGTTTTTATTCAATAAAAATATCTAAGAACCGTCAGCGTCCTTCTTCTGTGCCGTGTCCCACCTCTTGATTCTCTTTGTATTTTGTTCTGTTTTAGAAGAGATTTAGTTTCATTTCTCTCACTTATGAGTTAATTATCCTGAGAATCTAAAGGTTCTAGGGTTGTTCTGGAGGGTCAACTTGTCACTGAGGAGGTTCTATAATATTTTAGGAGTTTTGAGGTTCCAGATGTGGTTTAGGAGGTTGTAGTGGTCACTGATGACGTTCTGTGGTACTCTTGGATCTGTAGTTAATATGAGAACAAACACTGTATGAATATTAGCACATAAAACTTATTAAAGTCTATTAAAAATGAGGAAGATCGTGAGATGTGACTGAAAGCTCCAGTGTGGCAGTAAGTTGGGTTTTCTATGTGCAGAGTGAACAGTGTTGTGTGGTCTTGTTCCTGTAGGGGGCAGCAGCTCGTTCAGTCTCCGCACTGTGTTTGTTTCCGTCAGTAGAAGAAGACCGGATCTCTGTGGTCCTGTAGAGACTGATCGAGCTGCAGAGACACGCTCATAAAATAACTGATTCAAACACTGATTAAAGTGTCTGCAGCTTCCTGTTCTGCTCACTGGAGCTGCAGCTTCACTCTGTGCCGGAGAACATGTACCGCGGTCGGCCTCCTCCCAGAGGAGGCTACCCGCCACCTTTCGAAGGCCGAAGCCGAGGTCCACCGCCTCCGAGGCCTCATTACCCCGCACCGGGCTACAGAGACGACAGGAACCGGCCCAGGCCTCCATACCACCCCGGCTATCACGACCATGTTCCCCCGGACTCCTATCGCCGCTCCCCGCCGCGCAGGAGGTACCCTTCCCCCGGATCAGGGAGCCATCGAGGTGCAGAATACTGGGCTGGTGGTCCGCCGAGAGAGGTGAGAGAGAGCTGGCCTCAGAACAGTTTGAATTTGTAAGAACCAGAGGTCACTGTTGTCAGATATTAGCATCTGTACACCAAACTGCACTTAAAAGATCGATTAACATTACCACGTTTTAATTAACCCGCGCACCAAACTACATGTAAAAATCTGTCAATTTAACATTAACAGTCGTATTCACACCTGTACACTAAACTTCATTCAAAATCAAGTTACAGCATCACGGTTTTTAACGTTGCATGTCTTTGCATCTTGCAGAGATTTCTCCATATTTATTTAGATGATTTTCTGAAGCACTCGTGTTTGTACTAAATTCAGTGGGTTGTTCCTGTTGCATTTATTTCATTTTACTCGTGAAAATCAACTTGCAGACACTTGAAACTTACTGCAGAGATGATCACACCGAACATTTGTCAAGTTTATGTGTTTAAGTTGGTTTTTATTTCATGTGAATGGAGGCGATAGATGGACCGACTGATGAAAGTCTTACATGTTTGGTTTTTTAAATAAAGAATAATATACTGGGAGGCTGAGGGTCTTCTTCTTCTTTACACTGAACTATGTTCAAAATAACAGTCAATTTAACGTTGCCACAGTGTTATTAGAACCTGTACAACTCCACTCTGAAATCTGTCCGTTGAATGGAACCATGGTCTCACTGGCATCTGATGATTACGGTTTCTGTCTCAGCTTGGGTCAGTGGTTCTGGACCAGGTGTATTCAGCCAGCAGGTGTGGGTAGAGGACAGACTGTCTCTCGTTAACATGTCTGTTGAATTTTTGTGCTATTTATTCGCAGAGGTCTCCGTCACCACGTGGGCCGATTCCCCTGGACCACAACCTTGTCATCACCGTTGGCAACGAGCTGACTGGACAGTCAGGGTCCGCCCCTCCACGCCATCATGACAGGTACTCATGCAAAAAAAAAAAAAAAAGAGAGAAATCGCCTGACCAATATGTTGGTTGAGCGATATCCTGATTTTGATATTACAGCTGTGTCGGTATTAACATACATGTTCCGATATGTGCCATTATGAAAGCTTTCTGTTAACACGACATAATGCAGATGTTTCTTTGTTTTGTTTTATAGGTGTCTTTTTTTTTTTCTTTTTTTTTTTTAACATTGAATGAGTTTTCTCTTTTGCATAATAAAACATTCCCTGACATAGGACTTCGTACACATTATTAAAAAAAAGGATTAAAAAAGAATACAAAATAAAGAAGAAATCATATAGACAGAATACATGAATATAAAATGTTATAAATTAAATTAAAGAAATGAATAAAGTGAGATTTACACAAAGGGGGAGACATTTTCAGCAGAAGAGGTTCAGTTACAGAAGAACACAATAGTGGCTTTATAGGTCTTATTTAATATATACCATTTTTAATTTAGGTTTAATGTATATTTTGCTCTATTTGCATTTTTTATTTAGAGTTTTTAAAAATCCCAGTGAAAGTTTACTCTTTCAGTGTCAGTTTGGACAAAAACATTTATCGTTAAACTGTAAAATATTCTTCCTCATTTTACCTCTTAAACATTTTAACGGTATAATTGAAAAACAATTATGTTTATGTATATATTCATATTCTGTATATTATATTTTGTGAGGCACCTATCCCCGACCCGAAGGCGCAGGGCGGCAACCCTCTCATTGGCCGGGGAAAACTCCAACACATGGCGGCTGAGCTGGGGGGCTGTAAGCAAGCCCACACCAGCCCGCTGCCTCTCACCGTGGGCAACTCCAGAGTAGAAAAGAGTCCAGCCTCTCTCAAGGAGTTGGGTTCCAGAGCCCAGACTGTGTTCGGAGGTGAGCCCGACTATCTCTAGCCGGTACCGCTCAACCTCCCGCACCAGCTCAGGCTCTTTCCCCCCCAGCGAGGTGACATTCCATGTCCCCACAGTTAGGTTCCATGTCCTGGGATTGGGTCATCGGGGCCCACGACTGCCACCCAAACCACATTGCATTGGCCCCTTCTGAACCCTCTCGCGGGTGATGAGCCTATGGGAAGGCGGACCCATGTGGCTCTTTCGGGCTGAGCCCGGCCGGGACCCGTGGGCAGCGACCCGACCCCCCATCCCTGGGCCTGGCTCCAGGGTGGAGCCACGGTAACGCCGATCCAGGCGATGTAGACTTCCTTGGTCTTAAAACATCCCTTGGGGGCGTTGGAACCGCTCTTAGTCTTAGTCAGTGATGTTAACATCTTATTATGAGTCTCATGTGTAAATGAGAATCTGTGAACAAACTTAAAAACTGATTAAAATATCAGTATTTTTAAATAAGATGATGAGCTGCTCTGTTTCATATGAAGAGTGCTGTGGTTTGGATCAGTGTGGAGGAACAGTGATGCTCCGTGTTATTTACTGTCACAGTCACATGACGTCTCTGTGGGTCAGACTCGTGGTTCCGTACTCTGCTGTCTGATGTGTTTTACATAAATGATTTGCAGCAGTGTTTCTCGTCTTTCTTATTCAACTTATTTTACGCTTGAGCGTTCTGAAAGTTTGGTGGTGCGACGCGGTTCAATGTCACTGCTGTCACTGTTTTCAGCGCCGTCTGCTTTAATGAAAAGGAGACACAGGAGAGAGAGGAGGGAGCGCTTGTTTTGTGTGAACGTAGCAGCAGGTGTCCAGCAAGAGCCGTACAGGCAGAGGCAGGAGGAGAGAGAAGACAGAGGAAAGTTACAGTGCCCAAGATGCCAAAAATGAAATGTGCGTCTTAATGAGATACGATACGCTAGTGCTGCATCGATTTGTTTCTGATTCATGTTCAGTTTTTAAGTGATACAGGCCGTCTGAACCCATGCACTCGTATATTATACATTAAAGTCTGATGCATCAGATGCATGATTGAATCATTACACTCCTCCAGTTTAGCTTTTGAAATTGTGCCAAAATCACATCATCTATAATAAAACCCTGCGTTTGGTTTGTTTGCTTTCACATCACAAACTATCGGCACCAGAGTTCGTTTGGAACCGTACCGAGACCCACCTTCCCAGGTTGACTCAGTCCAGTTCTTTGGTCCGCACCAGGGTTCAATTGACAGCTTTCACACTAGCCCAAACGAACCACGCTACATGGGCAAAGGGACCACGGTCCTTTTTAACGGGACCAAACAAGGCAGGTGTGAAAACGCCTTTTAATTTTCCAGTCGATCTACGTTCCAACCCTCATCTGTGGTCACAATCTTGTTCGTTCATTCATAGAAGTCATTCATGTCATGTTTATAAAATCCAGTCCAGTTAAAGATGGTCTTTCCCCACAGAGACTACCCTCCTCGACCAGAGTATGAGCGGAGCCGGAGCAGAGACCGCAGTCCAGACCGGAGCCGGGCCAGGAGTCGAGGACGCAGTTCAGACCGGAGCCGGGCCAAGAGTCGGGGACGGAGCAAGAGTCGGGCAAGGAGCAAGAGCCGTCAACGTAGCCACAGTCGCAGCCCAGACCGGAGCCGGGCCAAGAGCCGGGCAAAGAGTCGAGGACGGAGCAGGAGCAAGAGTCGCAGCCCAGACCGGAGCCGGACCAAGAGCCGGGCAAAGAGCCGAGGGCGGAGCAAGAGTCGCAGTCCAGACCGGAGCCGAGCGAAGAGCCGGGGCCGGAGCAAGAGTCGCCCCCACAGCAGGTCCAGATCCAGGTCAAGGTCGAGAGGGCGGAGCAGAGGAAGGAGCCGGGGGCGAAGCCATGGCCGAAGTAAGAGCCGTCCGAGGAGTCGAAGCCACAGCATGAGCAGCAGCTCGGGCTCAAGCAGCCGCAGTGGAGACAAACACGACGAGAAACCCGGAAAAGAGTTCAGAGAGTTGGAGACGGCTCGACGCAGGAAGGAACTGGAGGAGATGCTGAGTCTGCCGACAAAATCCATCCTGAAGAAACGCAACGACTCCGAGGATTCGCCGTCACTCAGGGTAAAAAGTAAAAGTATAAAAATGTCTTTAAAATAAATTAGACAGACTCAGTAACATGTTTTGATTTGGTGACAGAATTTCATTTGTAATAACATGATTTTTTAAAAAATATATACATATATATGTATATACATACACATATATTATTATTAACAGCTGATGTAAAAATGCCCGCATCATTGTAAGTGATGATCTGCATCATTAGACCAGATGTAGTCATTGATCAACTGATGATAAATTAATAATGATATATTTATGTTTAGTCTTAATAAAGCCAGCAGTGTTCTCACCTGACCTGTAAGTCAAAGGTGTAAATCATGTGACTCAGCCAGACGTCATTAAAGCATGATGAGAGGAACTTTGGCTCAGAGGCGTCACTCTGCTCTGTTTCTGTGTGTTTCAGAGCTCAGACTCTCCCAGAGTTCTGGAGGGTTCCAACATTTCTCGCGTGGCTGATCAGCTGCTGTCGGCTGTTAGAGGCATGGAGCCCCACATGGTGGCCTCCATGCTGTCAGAGCTGCGCTCCGACCCACACATGGCTCAACGTGACGACATCAAAGACATCCTCAACCTGCTGGGGGGGGTGGCACCGGCTGGAGCCAGGGCTCAGGAGAAGACGGTAGATGACATTGATGACGAAGAGAGGTTCCTGTATGGAGACTCGGAGGATCCCAAACCCCCACCAGTGTCCGAGCCGCTCCGACACCATGAGCTCGATTTGTATGGAGACGTGACGGAAGAGACGCTTTATGGAGACTACCCCCCGCAGAAAGCATATGGCCTCCTCCCAGGGGCCTCTCCTCACCTTCAGGCCCCTCCCAACATGGGGGAGGTGGACGTGAGGTATGCGAGCCGACCCACCATCAGCCCGGACCAGAACATCACGGTCCAGTTGTCAAACCCCGCCTTTCCACCGGGGACAGAGCCACTGGAGCCGAGTGAGCGTGAGGCGCTGGAGGAGTATGAGAAGATCCAGGACCTGCTGAAGACCATTGGCCTGGACCTGGGTGTGTCTGAGATCAGCAAGATGGCCGCCAGGACCAAAGAGCGGCTCCATGGGAGCAAGCCGCCTCCGAAGACACCCACACGCCGCAGGCGTTACTCTTCTGGCAGCTCAGGTGGCAGCCACCATGACCGGGGCAACAGGAGGCGGAGCCATAGCGGCAGCTCCAGTAGCAGTAGCAGCAGTAGGAGTTGCAGCCGCGGGCGGGGGCGGAGCTGGAGCAGTGACGATGGCGGTCACAGGACAAACTCGGCCCCACCCAAATCTCATAAAGACAGGGAGGTGAAAGAGTTGAGGAGTGATGTGGCGCCGCAGACGCAGAAAGAGCCACCGGCACAGAAAACCCCAGACCCCAACACCCTCCCCCCTCACCCTGGGGTGCCCATACCCACCTACCCCCCCTCACAGGTCCACGGCATGATGCACCCGAACTTCCCCCCACCAGCTTACAGCCAGTATGGAAACTTTCTTCCCTACATGCACCAGCAGTGGCCACCCATGTACCCGCCCCCCAACATGAGCCTGCCCTCCCAGACCAGCACTGACGGGTTCCCCCCCACTCTACCCTACAAACAGGCCTACAACAAAGAGGCCCCAGAGCCAGGGGCCAAAGGTCAGTGTGATCTGTAAAGGAATATTCCACCTCTTAAGCTTTTATTTTGAAAGACTAGAGGAAGAGTTCAATCAGATGAGATGACGATGATCATTAGTATTCAGAGGTTTGTGTTCGTGCAGGTGGATCAGTGAATGTGATTGCTGTTTGGCTGTTGTGTCCTTAGGTGTGCTGAAGAGTTCAGTCGTTCAGGACAGTGACAAAATAAAAGCCAGCAGCCATGAGAGGAGGCAGTCTGAGGAGCAGAACAACGAGAGCCAGAAACAAAAGGTTTGACCTTCGTCCATCACCAAACACCTGACTGATGATGAGTACAGGTGTTCTCAGGTGAGCCAAACCTGATGGTTTTTGTGTGTCCAGGTTCTGGAAGAGAGAGAGAAGCTGAAGCAGGAGAGAGACATCAGGATGAAAAAGAAAGAATATCTGATGAAGGAGCTGGAGAGACTGCGAAAACAACAAGGTGAGACAGATGTAATGTTCACCATCTTTTCTCACCTGTATTTACCTGTCTTCACCTGCTTTCATCTGGTTTCACCCATATTCACTTGTCTTCACCTGCTTTAACATTTCTTTACCTGTCCTCACCTGTCTCACCTGATGTTTGTCGTGTCTCCAGGTGAGCTCTTGAGGAAGAAGCGGCGGGAAAAGGGTGGTCACAAAGACCCTCTGCTGCAGGAGATCAGCCATCTGCAGGAAGAGGTCATGACTCAGATCTCCAACCTGCGCAAAGAGCATGAGGCCGCCGAGAAGAAACGCAACGAGATCGACAAGGTGGCGCTCATCCTCGGTCTGAGCCCATCTGACCGACCACGCAGGACCAGCAAACCAGCTGAGGACCAGGAGGACGAAGCTCTGCCGCTGGTGCCACCAGAGAAGAAGAAACGTGAGGCGGAGGGGAGTCCTGAGGGCCGGCAGGCAGCCAGCAGCGCAACGATGAAGGTACAAACACCTGCTCAGCAGGTAAACCAGTTCACAATCATAGCTAGGGCTCATTACTGTGACTTTTTATTGAACTGAAAGATCAATAACTTTGTTGATCACAGCTGTCAGATGAAGGTCAGTTATCAGATTCATGATGGAAACAGAGCAGATTCAAAGGTGAATATCAACATCTGTTGCTCACCTGTAAGCTGATTATTGTCGTCACACCTGTCAGCTGCTTTGTGATGAATCTGAACTACTTTTATTTAACTTTGTTTTGGTTTGTAGTTTTTGTCAGCTCAGGATCAGCTGAGACCACAGAAATAAAGATGGCCTTCGAAAGCCAAGCTGATGAGAAAAATGAACATTTGAGGAAACATCAGCTTGATAAGAACGACCTAACATGACATAAACATTTATTTGACATTACTTTGATGTCCCATCAGCTAACATGGAGGGGGCGGGTTTATGACCTATATTGCAGCCAGCCACCAGGGGGCCATCCTGATGTTCTGGCTTCGCTTGTCATGTCGGCCATCTTTATGTACAGTCATTGTCAGAAACAGGTCGCAGTGTGACCTTTGATCCATGCGTGACTCAGCTGTTCCTGTGTGACAGTAAGTCACTGTGTGTTTTGATGTTTGCTTCAGACAGTCGGACAGAATTTCAAACGTTGAAGTCGTTCAGCGTGTTTGAGGCTCGAACTTCACGTCAGTCGCTCCGATTTCCAAAAAATATCGTAAATTCTCAAACGCTGACATTCAGAAGGAGGCGGGGCTGATGTGATTACTTGTGCACTGTGTCATGTTTTCATCAGATATTAGTTTTGGTCACATTAAAAGCCTATCAGGAAAGGGAAGGATCGCGTCCTTTGAGCCGCTGAAAGGCTTTTAATTTGAAACATCTGTGCAGGAAGTGTTGAGTTTTATAGATAGCAGCTTAACAGTGAAAATAAAAAAGTCAAAGTAGACCCGGCCTGTATTTGAGACGCTGCATCAGGTTGCCGATTTTCTTTCTTCTTTCTGCTGAACTTTTCAAAGTAAAACTTCCTCGTGTTGATTTGAACCATGACCACCTGATTCTTTGCAACAGGTGCTTTTATTTTCAGAGGATTTAGCAAACGTTAAGGGTGTGTTCAGCTCACAGAGGGACCAGATTATCAGGTCTTGTCCTGTTAGCTCAGTCATTAGATGTTCCAGGTTGTCTCTTTGTTCTTTAGAGCTCCTGTAACAAAGAGGAAGTTTACAGGGAACTTTGTTCTTAAACTCATGAATTTCCACTTTTCAATATGAACCGTTTCATCACAGGTCTGTGGTTTAAGTTAGATTTTTTTTTTTTTTCGTGATCGAACTGAAACTTTAAAGTGAATTAGAAGTTACTGTCGGTATAAAAGCGACCGCTGGATTCTGGCAGAATTTGTTTGATTAACGTCTTGGAGGCTGGAGTTCACTGAAGGTAAGAAACTTTTCAACTTTCAGATTTTGTGGAGTCGAGTTTTAAAGATAGACCTCGAATGTTTTTGTCTGACTTGAATCCTGTCTCCTGACTTCCACCTGCCATGTTGACTCTCCTCCATCTTTGTTTCTCAGCAGACATCAGGAGTGGCACCATCGTCGTCATCAAGAGCAACCCCGGACAAGCCATCGGTCAGCGCCCCGGCTCCGCCTCCGACCCCGCCTCCGGACCCATTTGAATACTATGATGCTGGAAACCACTGGTGTAAAAACTGTAACATCACCTCTGGTTCTATGTTTGATTTTTTCACGCACTTGCACAGCAAAACACATCGAAAGGTTTGTGACACTTTTTATATTTTACTCCAACTTTTAAAATCATGTTTGTCATATTTGTCAGCTGTACAAGACCACATCTCTTTTGAGTTGGTTTGATATTTACACCTGTACAGTCCTTCATGTGTTTGTTCCTTTACATTTCATCGTCCTTTTCTCTCCACAGACTCTGGACCCGTACGACCGGCCCTGGGCATCCACTCCCAGCAGAATTGCCAAGAACACACCGTCGGAAGAGAAGCTGACAAAACCCGCCAAAGGTACTTGTAACGCACATTCATCAGTTCCCTGAAAAGTGGCCACCATGCTGCTTTTTTCCCCATGATCCTGGTGTCTGAGTGCCTGAATGCTGTTAGCCGTCTTCTGCTTCCAGGTGGAGTTCAGTGTGGATCTCTGCTGCAGTCTCTCTGTCTCTTAATGAAAACAGTGCTAACAAAGTGACAAAGACTCACGGAACCACAGAGGACACTCCTGTCCACACCTCTGATGTCAATTCATGTGTTTCTCATGTGTCATCCTGCAGTAAATGTAACGTACTGCGGTAACCTGTGGAAAAGTGCTTTACCTTTGTCTGCTCTGTCACTGAGCAGTTTGCACTTTTACATCAGTTACTGCTCTGAAATAAGACCTCTGATCTATTTTTTCAACATTTTATTATCACGTGTTCCTTTTCTAACCCTCTCCTGCCCTGACAGGTTCTGCACAAGGACACATCCAGCAGGTAAACATGATTGACAGTTTATTTTATTGCCACCTGTGGGTTTAAAATGTGTCACGTGTGTTTTGCTGCAGGTTCGGAGTTCTTGGTGCCTGTCAGAGGATTCTTCTGCCTGCTGTGTAAAGAGTTTTATGGAGATGCCATCTGTGCAGAAGAGCATGTCACCACACACGCTCACAATGAAAAATACAAGGTATTTATCTGTGGCAGAGAGAAGCTGCCTCATGACTTCAGGATACGGTTCTTGTTCACCGTCAGGAACTTACTGTGTGTAGAATTTATTGTGTATCTGTTGTTTCTGGTCCCGCTCTTGTTTCCTGTTTAGATCAGTTTGTTTCAATGTACAGGTGAGATTCTCAGGGTTCCCACTGTTATGAAATTCCTGGAAAAGTTAGAAATTAAAAAGATGAAAGGCTTTCTAGGCCGGGAATGACTTGGAAATAACAGAATCTTTGGGAAATGTTTTGAATACAGCTGGTGGTTATGGAAATACATAGATTTGCATAATGTGTGTTGGCACACCTCAACTGTTAGAGATGCTGCAGTGGTTAGAGATTCACCTGGAAGAACAAACTGCAGCTGTCAAACCTTTCTGTCAAATCTTTAAGCTCCAAAAACAGGAAATGTCTTATCACAGCATTACAACGTCTCCACACAAAGTGGGAGTGAAAGCACTGAAGCACTTTGTCAACCAGCAGCTACAGTAAGACAGCGATGTCATATTTAATTTTTGTCAACATCCACACACAAAATCCTAGATTCATCAACAGGTGGAGCATGTTTAAGTTAGTAGTAGTCATTTAAAAGGGCACTGTAACTGAAGAAAACACATGCAAATCATCATAAAACACAAGCTAATTAAGAAAACATCTTTATTTATTTGATAGCAAATGCAACATTTAGAAAATATATTTCAAATATACACAAGACAACCAAACACAAACCATAATGGCTGGTTGGTTGTTTTCAGGTGACACTAAAAGACGGTATTGAAGTTGTGTCCATGGGTTCCTGACTTCTGCTGCTTCTCTACTCTGCTTGTGCAAAAGGTGACCGTGAATCTGAAGACAGATTTCATAGAATGAAGATATTCTTTTGGTAGAAAGTGGACAAATAAAGGTCTGTGGATTATGTTGCCATCATGTAATGAATGGATGGGTGAGATTAAAGGTGCTATGATTGACCACCGATTGTTTTTGGCTGATATTCGTAGTAATTTGATTGGTGGTCTGTAAATTCCAATTAGAGGAGCTGCAGGGTTGGAGATTAAGTAAAGAAAAACTCAAGTAAAACTCTGAAGGCTCTCTGCCACACTGGTGGGTGAATGTTGATATACTATCAGAATAGTATAATTAATAAAAAACTCTGCTGAGAGTCTCTACCATGTCAGTTTGACACACACAGACTCGGACCAAATAAAATGATATGAAATCCAATCATGAAGGAGACAGCATTCCCAATGTTTGAACCACTGTTTGCATGCATGTTTCCAACTTCAAGATCCTGTGTGATTCTCTGAGAAAACAGTTTTTAGAGTCAAACTCTTGGTGAGAACAGATTATCAGGCTCATGTATGATTCCATAATTCATCTCGACCATAAACCGACAGTGGAATCGGAGCAGGCCGCATTTGAAGAACAGCTGGAAAACATTTTGGAAAACTTGGAAAAGTCACAGCCTCTGCAGTCTAATTGAACTTTTCAAGTTTTTGTAACCTTCATCATCAGCTTCACCTGTTCTTGGACCAGTTCAGGTGTTAAATTCAAGAGAACTTGCTGGATATCCAGTCACCACAAATATGGTAGAATTATTTGTAATGTAAGAATGAGATCGCATTGAGACATAAATTGTGAACTCCCACATGACACGAAAACAACATCATCCAAAGTAGATGAACTACGAGTATTTTGTGCGTGTGAATGTTTGAATGGGATCTGATGAGGTTTATACCACGTACAGTACACGTCTCAGTCGGGATGCCCAGATTGATTGCCGCTGATCGTTATCGGCCAATATTTGGTAATAATATGTATTTGGTCACTGATTGCAAAAACTGATCGATGGCGCACTAAACTTCAGCCGGTTCTCAGCAGAGTTGGTTCAACCTAAAGGAACCCTATGCCTGTGATTTGCTTATCAATTACTGAACTAGTGCTATACACCTGTGGGTAAATACTCGTGTATGTGGCGTTGAACAACAACCGTGTGTGTGTGGAGGGGTGCGGTGGAGAAGTCAAGTAGTTTCTTCTTGGTAAGTAGTTCACTAGTCTGTGTCACTGGAAAGTTAATCACCCATCATTTCTCTTATCAATATTTAACTCTTATTTCTGTGCCTGATAACTTTCAAATCACTCATGTTCATCACATCTGTTTGCTATCTTAGCAAGGGTGCTAGCCAGTTGAAATTTGTCCGTAGCATTAGTAAGAGGCCTTGTTTTGATCCGTTCCTGCTTGTCCTGTTAAAGTTACAGTATGATGTTGTTCATACAAACTAACATGTATGTATCCATTTCAAATTAAAAGCCCTCTGTGGACATAAACACTCTGTTTCTCAATAAGGCTTTTATGCTGAAACATTTGTAGGAATGTGTTGTGGAAAACTCTCTGACTTGCAGCTCCAGTCTCATTCGTGGGCTCTTATTATCTTTGTGTGTCATTTGCGTCACCTAGTGGTAGAATTTGGTATTATCAGTCTGATGTTTGGCTTAATATCAAAATGACCAAAAACACTGATGTAATAAGACAAAAAATGGTATTGGCCGGTATGGCTCAGTGGTCGGGGCATCCCTGTGTTTCAACTGATTCTACTTCTGTCTGATGTTCTGTTTACAAGATTGGAAGTGTTTGTATGTCAGGCAGAGGTTCTTGATGAATTTTTCTCACTCTCTTGTCTTTCTGTTTCAATGCCTCCTTCACCAGAAACAAATGTACGAGAATCCCCTGTATGAACAGAGGAGGAATCTGGACCGCCAGGCAGGACTGTCCTCAGAAACAAGTGGAAAGAAACGCAAACATGAGGACGATGAGAAAGGAAACAAAGACAAAGAGGAAAAGTCCAAACATAAAAAGGAGAAAAAGGACAAGGAGAAAAAGAAGGAAGAGGATGATGCTGATCAGAAGGAAGAAAAATCTAAAATTAAAAAGGAGGAGGAGAAGCCAAGCAAGAAAGAGGATATTAAAGATGCCAAAAGCCTGGACGAGGAGAGGCCTTGTTACAGCAAAAAAGATGAGGATGAAAAGTACAAATACAGCAAGAAAGACGATAAATATAGGAACACCAGAGAGGAAGAGGACAGAGATAAATACAGCAGAAGAGACGAGGACGACAGACACAAATATAGTAAAGAGGAAGAATATCGGTACCGGTATCGCAGGGATGACAATGATAGATATGACGATCGTCCCAAATACGGGCCTAGAGAAGACGAGGACAAGTATAAATATGGTAAATATTCAGATTCCAGACCCAAATATGACAGAGAGCGAGATGACGAGAAACCTAAAGCCGAGAAGGAAGCCTTCAAAAAGGCAGAGCCAGGTAAACCAGCAGGGAAGCTAGAGATCAGCAAGACTGAACCTCTGCCAAAGCCCTATGACCCACCCAAAATCCTCTGTGGACCCAGTCCAGCGATGAGGGCAAAGCTCCGCAAGCAGAGCCTTGAAGCTGGCAAACCAGCACCGACGGCTGCTTCGTTTGGAAAGTTCACATGGAAGAAGAGAGAGAATGTTCTGGCAAAGGAGGCAGAGAAAGTGGCTGCTGAGTTCATTAAGGATGACGAAGCAGCTGTGAAGCAGCAACCAGCCTCAGTCGAAGACTCTTTTGCAAAGTCTATGGCCTTTGCTAAGGAAATCTCTCAGAAGCTGGTGGGCCAGCAGCACACACCTCCTCCCTGGGTATCCAATGGTGCCAACCGTGGAAGGATTCGGCCCAACCTCCCTGCACCTGCTGCAGTCATGCGGAAAACAGCCATGATGGGTAAACCTGCACCTCTGAATACCTTCCTCTCTATGAGACCCCAACACACTAGTTTACTTGGGCCTCCTCCAAGAGAAGCACTCAGATTCCCTGATCCTGCACAGATGAATACCTTCAGCTCCATCAAACCTCAAAACACCAGTGTACTGGGGCCTCCTCGAAAAGATGGACCTATATTCTCTGCTCCTCTCACAAAGGCTCTAAATGCTCAAAATGCACTGCTTGAAGCTAAACCTGAGCCACGACTTGGTAAACCTGGGCCATTTGAAGTTAAGCCTGCACCAGTGGTTGCTAGACCAGAATCAACTGAGGCTAGACCTCCACCAATAGTGTCAGGACCTCTACCATTTGAAGTTAAACCTGCACTGCAAGTTTCTAAACCTCTACCATTTGAGGTTAAATCTGCACCACCAGTTTCTAAACCTGTGCCATCAAAGGCTACCCCTGCTCCAACCGTGGCTAAACCTTCACAACCAACAATGGTAAAGTTGGTGTCTGACGTGGCAGCTCCTGGTGTCCCAGAAAGTGAGCAGACTCATACAGTGTTTGTCAAGCCTCCACCTTTCATGTCCAAGGGCGACGGAGTGCAGAAGTCTGAGAAACTAAAGAGTAACCTGGCTGCAGCCAAAGCCCAGGACTTATTTGACATCTTCTACAGCAGCATTAGCCAATCAGGCCCCTCCTCCATCACCAAACCAGCAACAGACTCCAGAGCTGATGGGAATAGCACCAGTAGAAGCCAACTTCCTTCCCCGCAAGTTCAAAAGCCACAGTCTCAGCCTGCTATCCAGTCCCAACCTTCAGCTGCTCTCTGTTCATTTCTGCACACAGATTCAAACAAGTCCCTAAGTCCTAAAACACAGCCAGAACCAGGCATTCAGATCACATCTGTTTGGTCTTTGAAATCAACCCCAGCTCCAACACCTGACATGACTCCATCTGAAACAACTTCACAAACAACCCAACCAAAACTCAATCCACCAGCCAAGTCTCAGGCTCAGAGTGTAGCCCACAACAAGTCTTCAACTCCTAAAACTGAGTCCCAAATCACCCCACAAACTGAGCTGGAACAAACACCTCAAACCCAGTCCCAGCCCAAACCGACTTCACAAATCCAACCAGACCAAGACACCCAGTCCCCGTCACATCCACCGGCCCAGTCTGAGGCTCAGAGTGTACCCCAGAACCTGACCTCAACTCTTAAATCTGAGTCCCAAATTGCCCCACAGCCCAATCTGGAACTGACACCTCAAACTCAGTCCCAGTCTAGACTGACTCCTGAAATCCAAACACAGCCACAGTCTGAACCCCAACCAGATAAGGACATCCAGCCCCCTTTCCATCCAGAGACCCATCCTGATGCAGCTCATGAACCTGAGCCCAAACACGGCCCCAAAAGTAGAGGCAAGATGACTCCAACAAAGAGAACCCTTCCTGCCCCACGCCCTGTTCGTCAAACTAGATCCCAAACCAGATACCAGACCCGGCAGCAGCAGCAGAACCAGTCCGAGCCAGAGCTTGAGCCGGCTTCAGGAGATTCTGACTTGGCAGCAACAGACCCAAAGGGATTGGACATGTCAGATCCTGGCTCTGAGTTGCATTCAGAGGAGGGGGCATCCAGCGAGGGGGACCCACAGATGACGATAACCCCTGAAACTCTGGGCCTCCCCTCCGACATGACCTCTTTAGACTTTGAGTCTGGTTTTGACTTTGAATAGAAGCTGACCGGACTGTGTGACTAGACTCTCGGGGAAGGGGGTTTCTTATATATCCGGTATGTTCAGAAGATCACCAGTTTGTCATCAATAATTCAGTGAACTTGAAGGCAGCTGGAAGTGGTGAGAAAGACGCTCACACTTTCGGACTTAAAGCTTTTAAAAAACGGACTTTCCTCTGTTGAAAGGACCAGTTTGACGTTTCGTGAAACCATCTTATTCTTTGTCTTCTCCACAGTCTTGATGTTTCAGGTGGATATTAGTTTGACTCCAGTGCGTCTAGTACAGAGTCAGGTCCAGGACGTATGTAGACCTGCATAACAGGGCTCTAAAATGACTAAAATAATCAGTTTTTGCTTGTAACCCACAGATGTGTGGAAGCATTGACACACTTTAAGGAGTCGCAAGCTAAAAAGTTTTGAAAATTTTGGAAACCACTTGTTCAACCATCCCTCTGTGTGCTCTGCTGTCCACAAACTTCAAGTCTAATGTGGTGAACATCACGGTCCACAGACGATACTCGTCATTAGCATAAATTCATTGGGGTTTGATATCCATCTTTCATGTGATTCTGCAGAAGACAGAAGAAGAGTTTCTGAAATGTCAAACTGTTCCTCAGGTGTGTCTGTCACATGTTCACAGATCAGATCTCTACTTGTTTGTTCTCTCTTCTGTTAGGTAAAGTTTCATTCACCTTTTGGTTTTTGCCTTATTTTCTGTTGAAGTTCGCTTTATTTTTCCTCTTTGAATGATGACAAGGTGTTTTTCACGGTTCAGCTGGTGAAATCAAACTTGGGGCGTGGACCAAAATCAGCTCCGTTAGTTTGTTAACTGCACATCCAGAGCTGATTCCTATAAGAGTGTCAGGTTTCCTTCCTGCCTTGTGTCTGAAGCACTGATCTGTGTCAGTCTCACTGTGTGTGAATAGAAACAAACTGCTCGTCTTGTAAAATTTGTTGCTGTAAGTAGTGTTTTAATAAAAGTTAGTGAGGAACCAGCTGCTCCGTGTGTCATTCTTCTACTCAGAACTCTCCTAAATGTTCATGTGTGTAGATGAAACCACGATGGGATATTTGGTGACTGAAACAACATGACCTTGTCTTTTTCTTTCACTTGTGCTCTGCCCCTTCAGAACAGACTGATTGCTTGGATCATTCTGGAGAACCGTTTCTCTGATAGACTTCACACTCAACACTGTGCTCCCTCAGGTTCTCAACAATTCACCCGCCAAGCGTGAAGTTGATTAGCTGAACGGTTCTCAAGATATGTGAAGGACAGACACACACAAGCTCACAATGAACGACAGGAAGAGATTCTTTCCTTTACTGTTGGATGAGGCTACTACAGCGCCACCAACTGGAGACCAGATTTGTCACGGTCACTCAAACAACACATCTACATGCCCACCAAATGTGGTTGCTACAGCACAAAGCATTTAGGAGAGTCAACTTTTTGTGTAGTATAAACCCTTTTAGAGTTTTACAGTAAAGAATGAGTGAGCAGTTCAGTAACGAAAGTACGGCAAACCACAACAGCTTGTTAATGTTCGCTGCAAACACGAGCAGTTTTGATCGCGTCCTCAGTCCATTCAACACGTTAAACAGATCACAGCCGTAGACGCCACTGAACGCTCTGAAACTGGTATGATCCTGTCAGAATCCTACACAACTTCCACACAGACGGCGTTAAGCCGGGCTGAAGAACTGATCAAAATTTGATCTAACTTGCAAAACATGTTAAAGTTGAAATGTCAGAATACCATCTTCAGTCAAATGTTTGGAGACATCCTGATGTGCTCATCTCCGCCAAATCACACCATAATCATTTTAATGATTTTCAATGAAAATCAGAATAATGATGTCAAAATTACAATTCCGCCTAATATCATCATATCAAATCATATCACAATATATAATCGCCATATTGATCGAAATAATTGCAATTAGATATTTTTCCAAAATGTTTAGCCCTGGCGTTTGGCCTTGGTGGAGCTCCCTCTAGTTCTCTTTCATATTTTTATTTTCAGACTGGGTTATAAAAAAAAAAAAAAAAAAGATTTATTGATTCAAATTGATTTTCCTTTGTGTGGTCAGACATGGATGCATAAAATCCCCAGATCTATCTTTTAATATCTGTCTGTTCTCTTCTTGATGTGGTACAGCCTGCAGTTTTAACCCTGTTGGTCTCACGTGAGCAGACTGTGGTGCAAGATCTCGCTAATTTTAGTGTGTTGTCAGGTCATGTTTAATAAAAAGTACATCATTTATGTAACTGGTTTAATGTACATGAGAATATTTTTAATAATGCACCGGCTTAGAGGTTAGTCCTTGTACAAATTACAGCATTTATTCTCTGAGAATCTCTTTCATATCCAAGAAAAGTTGTAACTGTTGTAACTGAAATATCCTGAACCAAATCCATATCGACTCAAATGAGTTTGGGAAATCTGAATTGATACTCAACCCTGTTTCATAATGTGACAGAAAACATGATGATATGAATATGGAGAACATGAAGAGTAAACTGTTTTATCCAGCAGATTAAATGAAATTCTTCATCATATTAATTAATAACAGATAAAATAATACAGTTTGAACATCAGAGTGCAGATGATCTGTGAACTGAACAATATATATATTATATATATTATATATAATAATAATAATAATAATGCATTTTATTTATAGGCGCCTTTCTTGACACTCAAGGTCACCTTACATCATCAACATAAAAGCAGACACAAATATTAAAAAGACAATAAAATACAAAATACAGTTTAAAATTAGACAATGCAATTGTGATCAGAGGGAGTAAGCCAGTTTAAACAGATGGGTTTTGAGTTTGGATTTGAAATGTGGTAGTGAGTCTGTGTTACGGAGGTCAGGTGGGAGTGAGTTCCAGAGCCGGGGAGCAGAGCGGCTGAATGCTCTGCTCCCCATAGTAACAAGACGGGCGGGGGGGACGATGAGATGGATGGAAGAAGAGGATCTGAGGGTGCGGGCAGGTGTAGCAATGTGGAGGAGGTCAGAAAGATATGTAGGGGCAAGGTTGTGGACAGCTTTGAAGGTAAGGAGGAGTATTTTATAGTTGATGCGATGTGTGATGGGAAGCCAATGTAGCTGTTGTAGAATAGGTGTGATGTGATGGATTAAAGGGGTGCGTGTAATGATACGGGCGGCTGAGTTTTGGACCAGTTGTAGTTTATGGAGGGTTTTATGTGGCAGGCCAAAGAGAAGAGAGTTGCAATAATCTAAACGGGAGGTGACCAAACTGTGAACAAGAACAGCAGTTGAGTGAGGGGTAAGGGGTACGGGGTACGCTGAATGATAAAAACATATGGTCTGAGAGAGGGAGGGAATCTGCTTTGCAGTCAGCAGGTGTAACACCTGAGCAGCAGATTAAGTCCAAGATATGTCCTTTAGTATGTGTGGGAAAATTGATATATTGCTGCAGTCCAAAACTGTCCAAACAGGATGAGAAGTCTTTGGTGAGAGTATTATTGACATTGTCCATATGAATGTTAAAATCCCCCAGAAGTATTATGTTTGGTGAGAGTGTGGAGAGGTACATCAGGAAGTTTGAGAAGTCAGTAATAAAATCCTTGTTAGGTTTCGGTGGGCGATACAAGGTGGCAACAATAGTGGGAATAGGTCCAGAGAGCTGACGTACAGTGGCCTCAAATGAGTGACAGACAGGAGCATTCACAGGGGCTATCCTCCACTTCTCGCGGTAAATTATCGCGAGACCTCCCCCTCGACCGGAATCACGAGGTTGAGCAATGTAAACAAACCCCGGAGGAGTAGCATCATTGAGTGGAGTGAAGTCATTCGGCTGTTGCCATGTTTCAGTTAAGCATAAAAAGTCCAACTTACGGTCAGCAAGGAGATCCTGCACAAGATATCCCTTACTCGTGAGTGAACGGATGTTAAAAAGACCGAAGTTGACAGTAGTCCTGCTGTGGTTGACAGCTGTGTTAGCTGACCTAGCCAGGTGGGCCAGCACACTGTGATCAGCGCGACGACCGGTGTTCTTCAGTGGACGCCGAGCACTAGACCAGAAAGACTTGATGGAGTTGGATCCGTCCCACCGGAGGTTCCGGCGGGAGCCGCGGTGAATGTATTTCCGACGGGGCAGGTGTAAAATGTCTGGGTGTAGAAGGAGAGCTGGTGGTGGAGGCACATGCAGGTGGAAGCGGAGCTTAAGAAGCTCATCGGCAGAGTACTGGAGCAGTGCTGTCGTTGGATGATGAACTAAGGACAGGACAGTCCAGGCCAGCACAAGCCACATACAACTAGCCCACATAGTTGCCGAGGCCGTGGCAGCAGCGGAGGCAGCAGGTAGGCTAATCTTAGTCCAAACACACACAGACACGGATGTCAGCTAACTTACGAGATAGGAGTACTGGGTTAACGAATGCTCATAGATAACAACTGCAGAGTCCACAGGCAATAAAATTACTAAAAAGTTTTAAGAAAGCCGGGGAGCAGCGGCAGCTAAAACACGCCAGCGTTCACTCCACCAGCGTGTACACCTATAGTCTGACCTATAGTGATATATAACAACCAGAGGTCATTTTCACTGTTTTCAATAAGTTTGTTGAATTAAAAAACACAAAGCTGTTGGTACCTGACTTTTCCTAAACATCTCTGTATTTTCATTAAACAGGAAGTTGTGATCGTAATAATTAATGCAAAATTTAACCAGTTCGTGTGAATTCTTTTTTGTCGAAACTCTCCCCCACGCAAACATCAGACATTTTTATTATTCACGAGTTTCTTTGCATTTCTATTTGATTGTACTGATTTGCACTGAACAGATATTTTATCATCGTCATTAAGAGTCGTCAACACTCTGCTCTGTTATTTTGTCATTTTGAGCTGTTTTCACTTCAGCTCGTTTGAGCATTGTAATCAGAGTAATAGTGTAATCAGAGTATTAGTGTAATCAGAGTAATAGTGTAATCAGAGTTGTCAGACATTTCAGGTCGAAACAATCCCAAAAACTGGTTGTGAAATCCTGGAGGTACTGAATTAACATAAATACATACATGAATGATACAAAAGTCAAAGGAAATGTTTCCTGTTTCAGCCACAGGCGGTGCAACTGACCCCACAGAAATCACCACAGTTTATATTTACTTTTTGCACAGTTGGAGATGCATATTGGTTGCTTAGCAACTATCATCATCTCTGTCAATAAAACTTCACAAGTGATCTCGTTTTCAATTTCCCGACATTAAAATACAAATAATTAATTAATTAGTCTCAATTAAAAATAAAGTAGGGGAGAACAGGGACAGTTGTATCACTTGTTGTCTCACCACTTTCTTTGGTTTTATTTTTGTACTCGTTTCCAGCCTTTTCACATTTTTCACAGCTTTGATTATTTTTTGTGAATTTAAAAAAAAATTAATGTTAAAATAACGTTTATAATCTTTTAAAAAACATTTAACTGTTTGAATCACATCCTACAGAAAAAAACACTGCTGTGAATATATGAAATCTTTAGTTTACTGCACACAACTGGATAGAACCTGTCGGTCCTCACTGAAGGCTTAAAACACAAAATCAATTCATACCACAGTGTGACAGAAATTATAAACCTTAAAAAAAACAAAAACAGATTTATAAATATTTAAATGATGAATGTTCTAGAAAGATATAAAAAACATAAATGTAAAATAAACCTCTTTTAAACTAAAAGGAACTGAGTTTGTAACGAAGAAGACTGACGACCGTGAAAATGTTCTTACCTCGAAGAACGTTGAGATATTTAGATCAAAGCTTTGTTGAATGTAACTAAGAACATTTACTCAAGTATTCTTTCCTATTGTTGCATTTTTGTTTTTTTTGTAGTATGTGATTTGTTGTTGTTTACGATGTGTTCAGTCTGCAGCCAATCGTCTGTTTTCATACAGTAAAACCATGAAGAACCAAGAACTGTTCTGAGGACAGTTGAGGTCTAAAATAAATTGTTTTATTGAAGTGTGAAAGCAGAGTCGTCATGCAGCTGCAGTAGCAGAAAAAGCTTTTATTGATTTAGTTTGCAGCTGAAGTCGCTTGACAACAGCGAAGAAAGAACATTATAGAACATCAACAATATGAATATAGGTTCTCTCAAAATTACAGCAAAACAGAACAGGGAGTTCTCAGAACCTCAAACGTTCATCTAACAGACAGAACACAGAGTCTCCGCTCAGTCGACGAGCCGATAATCAATCCATCGATCAGTTATTGCAGCGATACTTCAGAGGCTCCTGCAGACGTCTGCGCAGGGTTCAGTGAACCCACAGAATCTCTCTTCAGATGCATAGAAACATCCAGAACTACAAACGTAAAAAAAAAAAAAAACTGTGAGTAAATCTAAACAGGAAGTGATTCTACTGTAACGAAGGCAGAGACCCTCCACCATCATCATCATCATCATCATCATCATCATCATCATCATCATCAACAGAACTCCTCCATCAGTAAAAACTCAAGGCAGAACGTGACAGAACAAACAGATTAAAGGATGAGATGGACTAACAGTCTGCAGATTAATAAGAATCCCTTTTTAACTCAAACAGGCAGACGTTCTCCTGCAGAACAAAGATCCTTCATCACCGCTGTCGGGTCACCAGTACCACCGACGTCCACAGCGGGACAGAGCCTGGCTGTTCGAACAGGAGAGACGCTGAGACGCCGCCGAGTCGCCACAGAGACAAAAGAACCAAAACAAAACCAGTTCTGAGATTAAAATCAGAAAAATTAAAACATTTACATTTTCAACGTCTGATTCTTCACACAAAGCAAAAAATTCTGAGAACAGTTTGAAACTTAAGTAAAAATATTTGTTTTAAAACCATTTCACTGGAGTTTGAATCCAGAATCGAACTGGTTTCACGGTTTTTGGACTGGGTTTACACTGGTTTCAGGTTTGTTTTAATCCTATTTCAAGTTTTGTTTAGATTGGTGTTAAATCTGCCATATTATAAGATTTAAAACTATCCTTTTTAATGGGTTTCACACTAGTTTAACCTAGTTTTCACTGAATTTAATTCAGGTATCAGACTTGGTTTGAACTGGTTTCAGGGTGTTTCAACCTTCATTTAGACTGGTAACTGGAATCATCATATTATACTGGTCTCAGTTTGACTGGGTCTATAATAGTTTTAAAGTGGTTTCAAACTATATTTTAAGTGCATTAAGATTGGTTTCACACTGGTTTCAGACTTTTTTAACTGGTTTCAGATTGGTTTTAAGTGTACAGTATTTTAAAGTTTAAAATGTTTTTTAATGGGTTTAAACTGGTTTCACATTGGGATTTAACTTGATT
>CM034606.1:403565-418377 GCA_020091685.1 Lutjanus erythropterus
TGGTGCACCACGTCAGGTTGGAGCAGCACTCCACGTAACCACGCAGCAGAGCGTTCTCATACTGACAGAACACACAGAACATGTTAAAAACATCCATGTAACCTTAGAGCAGTGTGTTCTCAGTGATTCAATTACAGAATACATGACGAATGTGACAATAAAACACTGAGAAAACAAACTGCATGAGGTCAGGTTGTCGTGGTAACAGAGGAGGATGGTGTTACCTTGGAGATGGTGTCCTTGTCTGTGAGGATGTTGAGGAAGAAGAGTGATGTGGGCTGAGCCTGGCAGTCTGTGATTGGACAGTTACAGTTCATCACCAGGTTCTGTTCAATCCTCGCCGTCAGGTACTCCTGCCAACATGACTGCAGGACAGACACACAGACGTCAGACCTACACCTGAACTACCTGAACCACACCTGAACCACACCTGAACTACACCTGAACTACCTGAACCACACCTGAACTACCTGAACCACACCTGAACTACCTGAACCACACCTGAACTACACCTGAACTACCTGAACCACACCTGAACTACCTGAACCACACCTGAACCACACCTGAACTACCTGAACCACACCTGAACTACCTGAACCACACCTGAACTACCTGAACCACACCTGAACTACACCTGAACTACACCTGAACTACCTGAACCACACCTGAACCACACCTGAACTACACCTGAACTACACCTGAACGACACCTGAACTACCTGAACCACACCTGAACTACACCTGAACCACACCTGAACCACACCTGAACTACACCTGAGAGTGTGTGTGTGTGTGTGAGTGTGAGATCTGACCCGGCAGCAGTAGTGCATGCAGCTCAGTGAGGGGACCGGCTCGGTGGCGGGGGTGCGGGGCCCCAGGCACACGGGGCAGGTGGAGGCGGGGCTCGGGGGCGGCTGAGGGTTTCTAAACTTGAGGCCGGCGGCCATAATGAGGGCGTCGGGGTCGTCCGTGTACCGCTGCACCAACAGGTCTACGTTCCATTTACAGTGAACCAGCAGGTGCTCCGCTCGGTCCAGGTCCAGACTCAGAGTCCCCGACACCTGAGGGGACAGAGAGGGATGAGATCACCTATCTGACACCTGAACACACCTAAAAACACCTGGGTGACACCTGGACACACCTGAGACTGATGAAGACACATGACAGTTTAAAGACTGTGGTGGCAAAACATCAGGGACAAATTAGAATAAGAGTCCAAGACTGAAAGACACAAGAGACACAAACCACGAGTCTGTGGTTGTTTTGTGTCCGTGTCAAACAAACTTTATTGACAGTCTGACCTGTTGGACAGTCCTCTGCATCAGCTGACGGACTTCCTCCTGAGTCATTGTCCGACCCATCGAGAACAGAACTGCGTCCAGAACGCCGTCCTCGAACTGCCGCGGCGCCGACATCAGACTGTAACACACACAGATGTTGACACAGAACCGTGACGTCAGAACCACGAGAGGAAAAAGAAAACAAGCTGGTGGTGAATTCTGTCTGTCTGTCTCGTCTTCAGGCAGAGAAAAACAAGACACCAAGAACAACAGACAGACGGAGGACAGGTGAGAAAAACAAAACAGACGAGTCTCTGAGGATTTTTATGTCTTTGGCCAAAAAACTGTTAAACTTTTAAAACTTCTCACCAACATCAGGAAACAGTTTGATTTGAATCAGTTTGTTGTTTGGTTCTCAAACACTGATAATGGTTCTGTTTTTATTTGATTTATTTAGTCATTAAATGATTATTTTTCTGTATTAAAGTGTTTCATTTACAGTTTAATCTTTTTATAATTCATGTTTTTGTGTTTCTGTGTCCATCTTATTGAAAACTGATTGCACAATATTTGTAAAATCAATAAAAACACTGAATGATAATATTGATAATGACAGAGTTTTATACTCTGCTGTTTGACTTGAGTTTAAGTTTCACACAGTTAAAGACGTCTAAAACACTTCGTCAGTTTGTCTCTTATTAAAATGAAGTTTGTATTTTATTCAAATAAAACATCTCAAACGTCTGTTTGTGTACAAAGTGATTAACAGAAAATTAACTACAGCTCAGTTTGATCAACTTTAAAGTTTATTTGTTTGAAATTTAAATTTAAAGATAAATTACACTCAAAACAATCAATTAATCATAATGTTAATTATTATAAAATGAGTCAAAGCAAGCAGGATTCAAAGTTTAAACTCTTCTTTATTTTCTTTTAATAGAAAATTAAACATTCGTATACACTTTGGCTGTTCTGGAGGAAAAACAGAACGTCAGAGAGTCGAAGTGGATTCATGAACTGTTGGTTTTTGTTTGAAAGTGAACTGAGAAATAAAACAAATTAAATACAACAAAACCTGAACTCAGATCTGTTTTTATCTGAGAGAACAGAAGCTGAAATGATCACGTTTGGGTTATTTTACAGCTCAGTCTGATTTCACAGTTATTGCCTTCAAGTTTCTTGGAGAGAATAATAACATGAGAATTATACTCATTAGAAGTTCACTTTTATGAATTCCAATTAACTAATATAGTTACACGGGTTCTTTTAGCGGCAGGTCTGTAGGTCCAATATAAGTGATGATGACTCATCTCATTAATTAAGACTGTGAAAGAACTCTTTTCTTTCAAGGAATTTTGTTTTCTATTTTACATGCAGTTAGTGCCAAATCATAGTTTTGTTTTCCAGGAAACTTTCTAGGAAATAACCAGGAAATGACCGAGCTGTGAAACAAAACGTATGACCCCGATCAGACAGAGCAGTTTTTTAAAGTGAGAGGCATCTTTTTCAAGTAGTTTTCAGGAAACGTTTCTCATCCTGTTAATGTACCCTAAACGCCTCGTGCTTTAGACTCAAGATGGATGTGCAGGAGCGCTCTGAACGCCTCGCGCTGAAGAATTATTCAACTTAGAGCAGAAAAGCTCCTGATATTATTTGCGTTTTCGCCCCCCATTGTTCAACTGAAAATATTCACGTTTAAGAAGCTGATATCAGAGGAATTCAGACTTTTTTATTTTAAAAATGACTCAAAACAACCTTGTCATTTGAAAATTAGGTCCAAACGTGAAAATAGTTTTCACATGTTTGGACTTAAATTTCAACTAGTAATCAATCTGGCAAAAATTTGGAGATTAATTTTGTAGTTGACAACTAATCAATTGATCGACTGATTGTTGCAGCTGTTGCAGAACAAATCTGTTTAAATCTGAGAGCTCACTGCGTCTGATTGGGGCGTCGGCCATGTTTGAACGTTGACACAGACTCTGATCTCGACTGCTTTAATAATAAAGAACCCACAACATGAAAACGGATGAATATTCCAGGTTGAAAGAGAAGGAAAACAGTGGAACAGTCCTTTAAAACCACACTGAGAACAGAGGACAGGCTGAGGGTGATGATGAGGATGATGATTGTGATGAAGGCTGCTGCTCCTCCCTACATTCACTTAAACAACATGATGAGTTAACCCTGTGTGTAAGGTCAGAGGTCGCGCTCACACCTGATGTCGGCCACGCTGTCGGCGGCGGCGGCGTCCTTCCTGATCTCAGCGCGGCTGAAGGAGAACTGGGCCTGGCCTTTCTGCGGCGTGGACGGGTCCTCCGGCAGGAACTCCACAATGTGCGGGTTCTCCTCATTGCGGCGGACGCAGCCTTTGCTGATGACGTGCATGATGCAGGAGAGGACGTCGCTGGTGCTGCAGCTGAAACGGCCGGCGCCCGGAGAGCGAGACGCTTCCTGTTTCTGACACGAGTCCAGGACCTGCAGGGGACGGACAACAGAGCGGTTCTTAGAGATACACGTCATGTTTGTCCTGTGGGGGGGACTAGAGGATATCAATAAAAGTGTATTTAGATTTTGGAACTACAGATCCCATGATGCTCTGGAGCTGTAAAGTCAACTGTAGTTTATTCAGTTTCCTGATAAACTGTCAGTTGTCCGTTTCCATGGTTACACCGCTAACAGCAGCTGCTATCACTGGATTATTCTGAGCCTGTTCACACTTAGTACACTGTACATGATTTTACGGATGTTCATAAAATCCATCTCAGTCACGTCTAAATGAGTGTGGGTGTGGCCTCAGCGATGTGGGTGTGGTCTGAGCAGGTATGGGTGTGCCCTTCACTGTGTGGGCGTGTTCTCTGTGTGACCTCTGACCTTGAAGACCAGGTTGTCGATGTGCATCTCCTTCTCCTGCTTCATGATGTGGACAATCAGACAGTAGATATAGTTCCTCTTCCTCTCCAGTGTCCCCGCAGCGTCCTCGTCCACGTTCAAGTACGTCTGTCTGGGCAGAAGCTGGACTGACGCAGGGACACCATCCAGACTGTGAGACACCACCTGCTGGTTCAGCTGTAGCACACCTGAGAGCAGACAGAAGAGGAGGAGGGGTGAGTGAGACAGGAGGAGGAGGATGATGACAGGTTGTGTGTGTGTGTGTGTGTGTGTCTGACCCTGAGTGGGCTCGCTGGGCGTGCTGCAGGTGAGCGGTCCTCCGTCACTGATAAGTGGCAGCAGAGCGTGGAGCAAGACAGCCGTAGACAGGCCGGTCTCCTGCAGCAGAGCATCCACCCCAACCTCCTGTAGAGACACACAGAGAGACGACTGTCAGTGAACGCACCACAGAGGAACAAATCTGAACATTAAAGGCTAAATACTGTGTGTGTGTGTGTGTGTGTGTGTGTGTGTGTGCGTGTGTTACCTCCTGGCTGTTGAACTGCAGCAGGATGAACATCTGCAGCGTGGAGACGTGAAGCGTCCAGCAGCCAAACAGCAGCTCAGCGTGACCGAGCCACGTCCACTGCAGCCGGCGAGGCTTTGAGTGACTCAGACCGTACATGTACTGACCTGATGACACACACACACACACACACACACACACACACACACACACACACATTACAGATACACACATATTACACAGAAATTAGCCTGGTTTACACCAGTTTTAAGATAGTTTACAACAGAAATAAGCCTGGTTTAAACCAGAGTTGAGCCTGGTTACTTACTGTGTGTGTAGAACTGGGTGAACTGGTTCAGGTAGGAGCAGAGTTCAGCTGGAAAATGTTTGGTGGGTTCATCCAGGAAACAGAGCGAGGAGACAGCCCAGCAGCGTGGAGACAGAACCAGAACTTGGACTTCGGCCTCCTCGTCTGACTCCGCCCACTCCTCCTCCATCATCTATGGCAACAACGAGAGGACACACTGCATCAAACAGGTCAGAGCAGCAGGTCAAGAGAAGAATTAAACTCCACCTCTAAACTGAGGTAACTCTGAGGAGACTTGGTGGGTTTTTTCTGACCTGGTCTTGTTCTTGCAGGCAGCGGTCCAGCTGCTGCAGGCGGTACAGGTGAAACTCCTGCTGCAGCTCGGCCGACTCGCTCAGGTTCTTCAACATCTGCTGAGGGAAGCGACTCGGGAAGCAGCTGCCAATCTGATCGATGACGGCCGTCTCCAACCACACGTTCCCCTGAGCCAGCAGCCGGTCACCCAGGTAGTACCTGCAGAGACAGAGAATGTCTCGGTGTCAGAACTCAGAACCTCCTGCTGGTGCGTTCACACGCTCCTCAGGCTGGTGTTATGATGTTCACACCTGTAGAAGTGTTCGAAGGTGTTGGCAAGTTCCAGCCCCGACAGGAAGAGCATCGGCTCCAGAAACTGCTGTAGCCGCTCCAGAGTCTCCACGCTGCCGCACGCTGCGCCGCTGGCCTGAATCATCTGATCGATGTACTGAGCGAAACGTTCGCTCACCTGCACGACATGACGACATCACACACAGCACAGGTCACCTGAGATTAACCTGAGCAACACACAGCAGCAGGCAGCAGATACTTAAACCTGACTGAACTCACATGCATGGCTCTGAGGATGGAGAGCTGCAGGAGCGCAGCGGAGAAACCGTGTCGCAGGGCGAGGACGAAGGCGGTCTGCTGTCCGAACAGCTCCTCCATGGCGTTCTTCAGCCGCAGGTACAGACTGCGGTAACGTTCCACAAAGTCCGGAAGACTGCAGCTCGACTCCAGAAACTTCTTCACCTGAGGGGGAGGAGTCAGGTTTAAGTTCAGATTTAAGCCTGCTAATAAGTTAAGTTAAGCCTAGTTTAAAAGAAAAATAAGTGTGTTTTAAGACAGAAATAGGACTAGTTTAGACCAGAGTTAAGCCTGGTTTAAAGTAGAACTTGCTTGGTGTAAACTAAATAAAAGGTACCTGTCGCTGTACCACTCCCTGCCAACAGAGGGCGATGCCTGCGATGCTGCTGCTGCTCTTCACTTTCGGTTTGGCCGAGGAGGATGAGGAGGACGAAGAAGCGGCGGTGGAGTCTTTGTTTTTACCCTCTTTGCCGTCTGGAAGACAGATTATAAACAGTGAGACTTTCTGAGAGAAGCTGCTGCTGCTGAACAGAATCAGAGAAATGAGAGAAATGATCAAACTGCTGCAGCCACAAACAGAAAACTCAAAGAGAAAGAAAGCCGTGCCGCTGCTCTGTCCTTCTTTTCCATCTGAAAAGAAAACACATCCGTGTGGCCAGTCAAAATAAGAGCAGTCCAAAACTGAAAGAAAAAGATGGAGTGAATGTTTCAGTCAGTTCAGACGAGGAGGAGAACGTGTCAGCTGACGCCCCCTGCTGGACGAGCTCTGATCAAACCTTCTTTAACATGAATCTATACATCTGAGAGGAGATTTAGGTCTTCAGCAGGAACCAATCAGAGCTGAGACACAGACAGGACAAACAAAAATACAGAACACCACCAAACGTTCTCTCTAACATCAGCAGGTTATCTGAGGTCACCCAGCAGGGGGCGGAGTGATGACTTCCTGTCCTCATGTGGACACATGAGATGTCACAGAGCAGAGTGTAAACAAACAAAATGGCCTCTGAAGTCAGCTGTTACTTACTCTTCAGCTCTTTGCTTCTGTTGAGACCTTCTGGAAACAAAAAGAACTCTTTAAACACTCAGAACTCAACACTCCTCTGGTTCTACATGTCACAACATCAGACTGTCTTAAAGAGACGACACACGACGGCACGCCGTGTCTACTTCACTGTCTTTAGAGACGTCCGTCTGATGATGAGTCAGAACGTTGTATATGCAGAGAATGACTCAGTTCTACCTTGAACCAACACCTGATCAACTCATGTCAGCTACAGACTTAGCTTAGCTTAGCATGAAGACTGGAAAAAGGAAAACACAGAGCTTAGCTTATCATAGAGACCGAGTCTGTTTTAGTCAGCCACATTTTATGTGCTGATATTGTTGACATGTAACACATTGTATGAAAACAACAAATCAAGTCAAACTAATTAATTAATGTATCTTTAGTCCAAAAGCCACAAAGGACACAGTCTATACTGAACATGTTTTTTTGTATTTTTTATGTTTTAAACAGTATTTTAGTTGCTGTGTGACTCAGATGTTTGTTCTTCCTTCCTTCTCTAAATGACTCAGATAATCGTCCTGTAGAGTCGCACTCAGGGTGTGATCAATACGTCTGCAGCTGATTCTTTACACAAGTTAAATAAGTTGATTTATACTTTATTTTTTTGTATCTTTTGTTTCTCGATACATCAGACTGAGGATGTCACCATGATGTCACAGTGTGAGCGCCATGTTTGGTGTGTGTGTATAAGCAGGAAGTAGAGACTCACTGGATTTGACCGGCGGTTTGAGCTCCTCGCTGTCCAGCCGGCTCGTGTCCACGTGGACCAGCAGGTGTGTGAGTCGCCTCACTCTGGAGTTAAAGATGGCCGCCCGGCTCTTACAGCGGCGAGCCGACTCGGCATTATCCAGGTACTCACTGAGCAGCCAGGACAGAGGGCTGGACGCTGAGGATTCTGGGTAAACACACAGAGAATTTATAGTGTATGAGAGCTCCGAGTGTTGTCTGTCTGTCTGTCTGTGTGTGTGTGTGTGTGTGTGTGTGTGTGTGTGTGTGTGTGTGTGTGTGTGTGTGTGTGTGTGTACCTGTGTGTGTGATGCTGTGTACGATGGGTGTGATCAGAGCCTCCCAGCAGGTTCGACCCAGAGCTTCAGCAGCCTCGGCGTCCGGCAGGAAACGATCTGCAAACATCTGCTCGTGTCTCAGGGCGCTGTTCAGTCTGCACACACACACGCACACACACACACACGCACGCACGCACACACACATGCACACACAGTTATTAACATTATTACTGCAGTGTTTTCACTGAGTGTTCATACTTGTTGATAATCAGTTGTACTAACAGTAGCCCTTGTTTAAGAGCTGCAGTACAGCAGCAGTATTAACAGTAGTATTACTGCAGTACTGACAGTAGCATTGCTGCAGTATTGACAGTAGTATTGCTGCAGTAGTGACAGCAGTAGTACTGCAGTATTGACAGCAGTATTGACAGTAGTATTACTGCAGTATTGACAGCAGTAGTGACAGCAGTATCGCTGCAGTATCGCTGCAGTATTGACAGCAGTAGTACTGCAGTATTGACAGTAGTATTACTGCAGTATCGCTGCAGTATCGCTGCAGTATTGACAGCAGTAGTACTGCAGTATTGACAGTAGTCCGTACTTGTTGAAGAGCTGCAGCAGCTGTGTCTTGTCCTCCATCACCTCCTGACACCAGGTGTGGGCCTTGGTGCTGTAGAACAGGTAGGTTCGACAGCACAGCTGCTCCTTAAACACCGGCCAGAACGTTGGCTTCGGACCCAGAACCTCGAAACCATGGACACGAGTGTCGATACCGCCCTGTCACAAGGAGAGGACAGAGGGGGGCGGAGTCAGTGAGAGAGGGGCGGAGACATCTTATTTTAGCTTAGCATAAAGACTGGAAACAGTAGGTAACAGCTAGCTTAGGTGTGGGATCATTTATGTGTAGGCGGAGCTCGGAGTCTGACCTGCTGACATCTCTTGACCCTGATCTGGATGATGGGCCAGAACCTGGTCATGTTCTCCAGGAGAACCACTCGACTGGCCGACGGAGTCACATTCACCTACACAAACACACAGTCATCACGTGAGCTAATGAAAATACTCGTCTCTGATAAAAAAATAAATAAAATAAAATGATAAACTTTATTGACACATCACTTTTCTAAACAAAGTTACTAAATGTTTTATTTAGTTGAACCAGAATTAAAAGGTTATTTAACGGTGGTTTTCTGTCAGAAAAGTCTGTCTGACAGAAAGGCAAAGAGGTGAAAATATTCTAAATAAGCTTTCGGGTGGAGGAGGATGAAGAGGAGGAGGAGACTGACCGTGTTGAGTTCAGTGTTGATGTTGGTGGGCTCGTCTCCTCCCAAAACCAGAACACGAGCCGGCATGTAGCTGGAGTCCTCACTGGCCACCAGGATGGCCAGTTGTCTACGCACACAACAATATTTGTATTTTTATATTTATGTCCTGTTTATGTGTGATTCATCAGTAAGAGCCTGAACTACTGATGTAGGTATGTGAATACTTCAAGTTCAATATGTTCCATAGTACTGTGTGTGACCAGTATCAGCAGTATTTGTAGTATGTTGTAGTATGCTGTAGTATGTTGTAGTATGTTGTAGTATGTTGCAGTATTTGTAGTATTTGTAGTACTTGTAGTATTTGTAGTGTTGTACCTGATGACGACTCCTTTGTGCATGTAGATGTTGATGAAGTGCGAGCCGGTGCAGCCGTTTGACTCCCAGTAAGTTTTGGGGTTCTTGTCAGTCAGTTTGTTTGCTCGATGGTGATTGGACGAAACCTCCACCTTCTCCCAGCACTTATCCTCCTTCAGCTCTACGCTGGACCCTGAACACAGCACCAGTTACACCAGTTAAACCAGTTACACCAGTAACGAAACATTACCTTCAGCGGTCTGCTGTATTTATCAGATTTGACGGTCTGATGCGAACAGACCTTGGCAGAGGTTCCTGAGGAACACGTCAAAGAAGGGGATGTTGATTGGTTGATGGCTGCGACGATGCTCTTCAATCTGACCCAACACCATCTGACAGGAAACAGGAAGTAGACCAGGTGAGACAGGAAGGAGGCTTACCTCATTATCTAAGCCAGCAGGAACAGAAACTGTTTTAGCTAAAAACACAAACACCAATCTGACATGTGAGCAGCAGCTTTGTGTCTGAACTGATGGCGGCTCCGCCCTCTGTCCGCTACGTCGACTTCCACTGCAGAAATTATACATTAACTGAGAATTTTTGACTTGAACTTGTTTGCTTTTCAGCTCGGTGTTTTAGGCTACATTTTTTCAGCATTTGCAGCTCAGATTTTGAGCCACATTATTCAGCTGTTTTTCAGCGAAGTTCTTCGGCTGCGTTTCTGATGTTTTTTCAGTATTTTTCAATTCATTTTTCAACTTGATCATTTAAAATAAAAACTAAAAGTTAATGCAACTTTATAAAAGTAACACACAATATGTAAGTTCTACCAGCAGGGTCTCTCACATTACAACAACAACAAAAAATGTAGTTTGATGATGTCGTGAAGAAGCGTGGGATCATGGGAGACTACAGGTGATGTAAATCTGTGACAGACGTGATGTTCATGGACACGGTGAAGTGTTGAAGCTGTCTTCATGTTATGTTTAGTCAGGTTCACTGACTTCCTTCCTCATTTGGATGAATCTTGTTTTCACAGAAATTAGAGCATCTATCAGGAAATGAACCGTTACCTTAAATAAATTTCTCTGGTTTGAAGATTGTTGCAAACATTTGGGATAATATCAGTTCACAACTCATCACAAAACATATCATACAGTAAATTTAGCCTTTTTAGACATTTTAATGCAGAAATGTTTTGTTCAATTTCAAGTCCACATTTGCCTAAACAATTAAAAAAATATGTTCTTTAATGTCGATGACCATCATCTTTTTTTTTTTTTTTTTTTTAAATAAATGATCAGTTTAGGCTCAACACTAAACATCAAACTGTTTTCATCCATGAGGATGTGTGTTTTTATGAATGAATAAAGTTAAGAATTCATTTAAATTTAATCGATACTGGAGCCACAAACACTGATCCTGGGTTAAACACGTGAGCTGGTGGTTACCTGGATACACCCTGCAAGCACGCTGGTGGTCATCTTCTTGTAGAGGCTGGCGTATTTCTCACAGTCGGTGATGAGGTCCCTCAGCTCAGTGACCAGCAGTAGGTTGGTGCTGTGTTTGTCCAGAGCTTTGACCAACGCCTCCTTCGTCCCCAGACGACACATCACCACCGCGTAGTCTTTGTTCAGAGACGCCAGCCGGTACAGGAAGCGGATAAACAGCTGCACCACCTGAACGACCAATCACAGCAGGTTAATGAGCATCATATGGTGTGCGTGTGCGTGTGTGTTTCCCAGCTGGTGTGTACTGACCTCTCTGTCGTTGATGAAGGCCGTCATAGAGGACAGGCAGGGCTCGATGCTCTCGTGCCACGGCAGCATGTCCTCCTCGTAGTTGTCCAGAAACTTGTTCAGAATCCTGCAGAAGTAAACAGCCAATCATACGAGCTCCACATCATCATCATCATCATCATCATCATCATCATCATCATCATCATCAGTGGGGTCAAAGGTCACAGGTGGTGTGTACCTGAGGATGGAGAGCAGGACGGCCCGGTCGGCTCGGTGCTGCTCCATCAGACGAACCAGATCCTGATACGTGTCCCGACTGTGAGTCACCTGATCAAACAGCAATAATCATTATTTAATGATCAACACACAGAGGCAGTCTAATCAATATATGATCTGCAGGGCTGCTGGTTTCTGGGCTCCACCCAGTAACTCTGTATAATACATTTTTCAGCTCTTATCAGCTCAACATTTCAGCATTTTTCAGTGTTCTCAGATACATTTTCCAAAATTTTTCAGCAGTTTTCCAACGATAATTTTCTGCAGCATCTATGAAAGTAACAGTGTGTGTGTGTGTGTGTGTGTGTGTGTGTGTGTGTGTGTGTGAGTGTGTGTGTGTGTGTGTATATGAGTGTGTGTGTGTGAGTGTGTGTGTGTGTGTGTATATGAGTGTGTGTGTGAGTGTGTGTGTGTGTGTGTGTGTGTGTGTGTGTATATGAGTGTGTGTGTGAGAGTGTGTGTGTATATGAGTGTGTGTGTGTGTGTGTGTACCTGGCTGCGTTCCTCCTCCAGCTGTGACGTGTCGTCACACAGCAGCTGCTCCAGGGTCTGGATCACCTCTTTGGTGGCCGTCAGCTCCTTCAGACTGACCACCAACATCTGCAGCTCCGTGTCCTTAAAGTCCAGCTGCTCATGACAATCTGAACACAAACACAAACACACAGCGAGCTTTATGACACACACAACACACTAATGTTGGTGGTTTCAAAACAGAAATATTAAATAAGTCTATTTAATGATTATGACATAAATGTTGCTCTTCTCTGTTTTCCTGGTGAAGATAATAAACAAATGTTTCATCTACAATCAAAACTTTCAGAATTATGATTATTTACACATCAGACCTGATAATGTAAACATGCTGTTAGCTGCTGACGGGGTTTCCTGTGGTCACGTGACGTACCTTTGCTCTCCAGCTTGTGCACCATGGAGATGTGGTTGAGGGCGATGATGGCGAGCATGGTCTCGGCTCCGGACAGAGACAGACACTTCTTGAGCACGGTGGTGACGTCAGACGCCACCAGCTGCTCGGCGAGGCTCTTGTGGTTGGAGATGAGCATGATGATGACGAGCAGGCCATTACGCACCGACAGTGTGCAGCTGCACAGATGATCAATAATCAGACTCAGGCTGTCACAGAGAGTTAAAACCTGAAAACCAGTAGCGGTCACTCACCCTTTGGTGTTGAGCATGAGGTCGACGGCGGCAGGGATGGCTCCCAGCAGGCCTTTGGAGCCTTCGGGCGTGGCCGAGCCAATGCTGGCAAAGATCTCCAACATCATTTGCGTGCCGGACTCTGAGAGCGGGAGGCTGCTGCCGACGCTGCGCAGGTCGTGTTTACTGGCTCCTGTGATGACCTTCAGAGTCTGATGGCGAGAAAAACAAGGTCACATAGAGATGTTACCTGAGCACGAAACATGAGACACGAGACCAAACAAACTATTTTCAGCTGTTTTTCTGTCTGATCCTTCAGTGAATAAAGTCTGAGGTTTCACCAAATCAAAATGTTTTCTGATACTTTCTTAAAGAGAAATATAAACCAGATGTGGCCATTCTTCCTTTCAAGCATCGTACAGCTCTCTTCAGTTTTGAAATAGATATATTTTACATATTTTTATTGTTTCTCCAGCTGCTGCAGCGGAGAAAGAAACTGAATATTTATTAGTTATCTAACTGGTTTCATTCAGCTCAGAGAGTTTTTACTGTGTTCTGCTGAATGGTTGCTTTAGTTTCTCTCTTCTGTTTCAAACATGAGACAGATGGATTCTGAGTTTTTAGCTACATGAGAGAATATCCAGTTCAAACATGAGGCTCCTCTTTATTCTCCATAAAGTTTACTGGACGTGCAGTTTTCTGTGCTGAGCCTCCTGTTTTTCACTGCCTTCTTTCTATTTCCTCCTAGAATCATAATTCTCTTGATTTCTGACAAATTGTCACATCTCTGTTTTTTCCTGTTCATCATCACAACCTGTTTCTGACTCTGTCCAGCATGTATCTTCTAAAAAGACGTGTTTGTCACCTTGAGCCTCAAAGTTTGGATTCATTCTCCCTGGAACAAGTTGTCTTCGATTTTTAATCTTTTTGAAATTTTCACTTGATCCTGCAATTTCTTTGCAAAAAACCCTGAAAACATCACAACATCCTGGAGGGACTGACTGGACGTGTGTCCGTGTAATTGTCCTCACCGCGAGCGCCAGCTGCTGGACGTGAGTGACGGTGGAGAACTCCTGCATACAGGACAGGATGGCTTTGACTCCGCCCTCAGTGGCAAAGGAGACCCTCCACTCGTACTTGAGCATGAGGAGGTGAGTGAGTCTCAGCGTGCTGATGACCAGGTCTTTAGAGGACGAGGACAACAGCTCCACCAGCAGTTTCAGCACCTTGTCCCTGTCAGAGGACACAGAGAGACAGAGTGAGACACGTCCTGATCCATGTCTTCGTCACAGAGGAATATTAGTTTTAACCCTCTGACCTGATGGTCTGGGCCGAGTCGCTCCTCATGGAGTTCTTCTCCTGACTGCCTTTCTCCTCCAGCAGGCGGCTGATGAAGAGGACGGCGGCCAGCTGCTGGGCGTGGTCTGAGCTGGACCCGCCCTTCTTCAGGATGTCCACCACCTCCCCCAGCTTCTCCAACACCGTCTTCTTCCCCTGGACCCGCGGGTTGTTGAACACTGCAGAGAGGACGAGACAGGATGAGACAGGACGTCTCCATCCTTTGACACAGACTATTTCCTGAACACCAGTCACACCTGATTATTTTCACTGTTGATTAATCTGTTGATCATTTTCTTGTTTTGGCAGCAACAGCAGCATGAACTTTGGCTCCAGGCCACTCAGATTGTTTTACTAGATTTCTGGTCTTTTAAAATAATTTTAAACTACAATATAAACATTTTTAAATCATATTTTTAAGTCATATATGAAGATGTGTTGCTGAAGTGCGGATGAAAAACGCTTTAAGAGATTTTTGATGGATTGACAATTCGGGCCTACTGGATCCTCTATACCACCTGCTGTCATTGACTGTGCACTGTCTACTCAAAGAGAACTACTCTACTTCAAGTTACTGTGGGCACTGTGAAGAATTAAAATGCCAAAAAAAGGTGAGGAAGATTTTGTCACTCTATCTATGGTTCATGAGCTGCTGGAACAGCAAAAGGCTTTTTACAAGGAATTACTTGAGCAACAAGAGAAGAGCTACAAATCTTGCCTTCAAGTGATTGCTGACTCTGTGTTTGC
>CM034606.1:472957-509485 GCA_020091685.1 Lutjanus erythropterus
TAATAATAATAATAATAATAATAATAATAATAATAATAATAATAATAATAATAATAACTTTATATAGCACCTTTAAAAACAGAGTTTACAAAGTGTTTTGACAGACAAAGTAAAAGAGGACAAGAGCAGGATACCAAGGAAAAATAACAACAGAGGAACAACAGGAGTAAAACTAAGACTGAAGTAAAACAAGACACAAGCAAAGACACTAAAACAGAGAAGAAGAAAAAACAATAAAACACAGTAAAAGAAATAAGAACAGTAAAACCAGAAAAACATGAAACTAAGAATAAGTTCAAATGAAGAGGACAGAGATTACAGAGACATAACATGATGTTGTCAAGTCAATATAAATAATGAAGGAATGGAATAAGAAGCAAGTCTATAAAAATGGGTTTTAAGAAGTGATTTAAAAGACGTCACTGAATCTGACGATAAACTGAATTAAACTGAACTTGACTTAAATTAAACCTTAGCATTCTGTTCAATTTTTTTTCCTCACCACACGGCAGTTTTCCAAGTCTCGTCACCGTGTGAATTCTTCGACCAATCAGCTTCACGATCTTCCCATCAGCTGTTCCAGAGAACAAAACATCTGCAGACAGAAGAGACAAACATCTGTCAGCTCGCAGTCGTCCTCATGGACTTTATCGTCAGGATTTAACTAAATAAGAACCGTCTGGGTGTCAGTCTGACCTCCGATGTTGGCGATGGACTCTGGTCCGATGAGCTGGTCTTCAAACAGTCTCTGAGCTTCTCGCAGCTTCAGGTTCGGCTCCCAGCAGCCCTTCATCACCGGAGGCTCCTTCAGACTGCAGGACACGAGACGACCAGCAGGGGGGCGGCACACAACAACCAGACCAGCAGGGGGCGGCACACATATGAGCCAATAGGATGGAAATATTAAAATCCATAATTTAATTTTTTTTTTTTTTACAGTGACAAAGTATTAGCACCACTGTTAGTGATAACAAAAAATTTACTTTTCACAAATAAAGTCTGTTTTTAGATGAATGACTTTATTCTAAAGAATTGTGCAGTGTTACTCTCCAACTATAATCATTTTTTTATCGTAACTTTTATATCTACTTTTTTGAAGAAATAAGGTTAATTTCTTAAAATATTACAACTTTATTCTTGAATTGTCATTACCAGGAAAACTCATAAACGTCAGTCATTAAAAGAGTGAATGTGAAGTTTTGATCCTGTTTAGAATCACGTGTCATTTTCTCGTCTTTATTCTCTCTGATCTCCTGGTCGATGGGGGATTATTTTGTTTGTTTCAGACCAAAATGTCTCAGAACTTCTCTGTAAAATAACCAAGTTGGACATTAAATGAAGCAGCAGGAGTCCAAACCTGCTCGTCTGTCTCAGCTGTTTGTCTTCATGAATTATTAACCAGCAGAATCTGCAGAGTCGACAGATATTCAGAAAACTGCAGCACAGAGTTCAAATATTCACAAACTGAACCAACAGAGACTGAGAATCATCTTCAGATCTCACAGAGGAACCACAGACTGTTCTACATGTTCTAAATCCACCAAACGACCCCAATCACAGTCTCGTCTTTCTGTTTTTAATCATCGTGTGAAGACGCAGCTGAACGTCTCCCTGTGCTGCGTTCAGGGACTGATGCAATTGGTCGGTGTAGCTAACGTTAGCTCTGTGTATTTTAAAATAGAAATCCTGCTAATATCCCAACTTCTTACTTAATGTAACTGTAATCTGATTAAGTCTTTTTTTGTGACTGTAATAGAATAGTTACCTTTTTGTATCATAATTACTTCATCCTGTTACATGTAATCTGTTACTCCCCAGACCAGCAGGTAACAACAATGTTGTTCTGAAGCAGGAAAAACTTCATTTTAAACAGGAACAGAAAAAGCTCGTGGTTTTATTTTAATTTTGTCACACAGCTGATGTTCTAGAGAACACAGAACCTTTAGAACGTTCTGGTCACCTGAACACCTCAGGGTGGATGGGTGACTCCAGAATGAGGATGATGACGAGGAGAGGAAGCAGCAGGAAGCAGCCCAGAGAGAGCAGAGTCACCTGGAACACCTTCCCACTGTAGGTGCTGGCAGAGGAAACACAGTTAGCATTACACAGTTAGCATTACACAGTTAGCATTACACAGTTAGCGGTTGTTCTGTGCAGGTAACATAAACATTTGGTCTGTTTACCTCATGTTAGCATTTGGTCTGTGTAGCTAACGTTATCCTGCTAATAATCCCAGTTTTTAATAAATGTAACTGCACTGCAACACCATTAAGTTACTTGGTAAGCTAATGTGAAAGCTAATGTTAGCACCTATGAACAGTTAGCAAACACGTTTAGTTTGCTAGTTCTCTGGCTAACGTCAGCTTGTTACTAGCCTTGTAGCTAAGGGAGTTTAGCTTGATGAGATTGTTCTCTAAAAGTTTTAACGTGATGGTTCTAAAAATGTTTCTAGAATGTTTTAACAAGGTTTGTTGAATGTTTTCTTTATGGTACAACATGTAACCCCCAAAATGTTCCTTCGTGTGGTTGTTAGAACATTTTGGCAGTGTAACGTTGGACAAAAACAATTTGTACTACATTTCTAGAACGTTGAGGGAGCGTTATCAAATATAAACCTGTAAGGAACGTTGAGGGAATGTTCTAAGAGTGTTATGTGTTGGCTAGAAATTTGATCTCTTTAATATTCTTTTAACATGAAATGGAACCTTGAGAACATTTGACAAACATTAAACCTGAAGAGCAGCGGAAGAATATTATCAGTTATTAATCATTTACCAGAATCAAATCAGCTCCTGATCGATCAATCATCTGAACAGGAAGCTCAGATAATCAATAAGCTGCACCTGATCAACTCCTTCTGATCAATAATCAGACAGAACCACTTCCTGTTCTATCAATAATCGACCAGCTGCGGTCTCTGTGCTTCCCGCAGCTGCAACAGCTGTAACGGTAACAGAGCGTTACTCCTCTGCTCACGTTACTCTCCAGGTGTCCCTGTATGTCTGAATGGTTCTGTCCGGGTTCTCGAGTCCCGGGTCTTACCCGGATCCTTTGTACCGGTTCTCCGGCAGCTCGTCCGTGATCACCTGCGGTCTGTGCACGCGCCTAAACCGGAGCCCCTCCGTCTCATTCATGTTGCACGCGGACGGTTCACCTGCTCGGCTCGGTTCGGCTCCTCTCGGCTCAGCTCGACTCGGTCCTGGTGTGGAGGTTTAACCCGGGTACAGCGGGAGGGAAGCCGGAGCGATGCACCGACACATCCTACACAGAACCACACCAGAGAGGCTGTTTACTATGACGACATACTGCTTCCGGTCTGCCACTTCAAAATAAAAGACAAAAACGTTCCGGCGTTTTTTTCTTTGTTTTCTTTGGAAGTTTAGAAAAATACGGAGAAAATAGAAATAAGATTAAAAACGAGCCTAAAAGTGAAATAAAATGTAAAAAAAAAAAAAAAAAAAAGAATTAAGGAAAACACAGATTATATATGTGTATATATATATATATACACACACACACATATATATATATATATATTTATACTGTATTTATACCCAGTATAGTCCTGTTGGGATCAGTGTGAATCATTCTGGAGGATTTCTGATAAAATAACTCAAACATGTTTATTTCATGTCCTTGACTTCATCATTTCACCCTCAGATTTATTATTTTGTTCCATCAGAGAAATCAAACATTTTAGACATGAGCTCAACATAAAGCAAAACTGTGAAACAAAAAATGTGTCAAATAAAATGACCATGTCTTTTATTTGACTCTCAGAGCAGCTGTTTCTCCAAAGATTTGATATTTTGATCAATTTCAAAACATTTAAACTAAAGTTTATTTCAAATGAAACTTTTCCATCATCAGTAAACTCAGAATAAACAAAAATATAAAATAAGAACCAGTTTAATAAATAAATAAATCATTAAAGACGTTATCACAGTTTCATTAATGACAGAAAACATTGAGGTTTCAGTCTCCAGAAGTTACAGTGACAGACACACGTCCTCTGTCCACTTCCTGTCTGTCCCTCGTCAGGTGGGGACACACCTGTGTTGGCGGAGGCTCCTGGTAGAGGTGAAGCAGCGGCGGCAGGCGGAGCAGCTGAATGGTTTGTGTCCCGTGTGGACGAGCTGATGCGTCTTCAGGTTGTTCTTCTGACTGAACGTTTTCCTACAGATGCCGCACTCAAATGGCTTCTCGCCGCTGTGGACACGTTTGTGTCTGACAAGGTTCTGCGACACGCTGAACCTCTTCCCGCACACCTCACACACGTATGGTTTCTCGCCACTGTGTGTGCGCTCATGCAGTTTGGCACTTGCTGCCGTGGAGAAGCTTTTCTGACACTGAGCGCAGCTGAACGGCGTCCCCTCTGAGTGGCTGCGGCGGTGAGTCTTCAGGTAGCTGAGCGAGCTGTAGCCCCGCCCACACACGTCACAGGAGAACGCCTTGTTGGCGCTGTGCAGCTGTAGGTGCGTTTTCAGGCTGTGCACACTGCTGAAACTCTTCCCGCACTCTTTGCAGGTGTGAGCGTGCCGCTCGCTGTGCATCAGCTGGTGGCGTTTGAGAGACGTGGATGAGGAGAAGGTTTTCCCGCACTCGCCGCAGCTGTATGGTTTGACGCCGGTATGGCTGCGCTCGTGCAGCAGGAGCGCGCCTCGCTGTCTGAAGCCCTTCCCACAGGCATTGCAGATGAACGCCCATTCACCGCTGTGCACGGCGGCGTGCGCCTTCAGGTGCGCTGCCTGCGTGAAGCTGCGGCTGCACACGTCGCAGCTGAACGGCCGGTGGCCCGAGTGGACGAGCTGGTGGCGGCGTAGGTTGGCGGCCACGCTGAAGCTCCGCCCGCAAGTGTCACAGCTGAAGGACTTCTCTCCGGTGTGGACACGGCGGTGGACGGACAGGCTGCTGCGGCTGGAGAACGTCTTCCTGCACTCCTCGCAGGAATGAGGACGCTCGCCCGTGTGCGTCCTAAGGTGAGCAGTGAGGCCGCTCCGCTGGCTGAACGTCTTCGTGCAGATGCCACAGGTGAATGGCCGCACGCCGCGGTGGACACTCAGCTGGTGGACGTGGACACTGCGGCGCGTGGTGAAGCCTTTCTGACAGGTGGGACATTTGAAGGGTCTGTCCCTCAGGTGGACTCTGCGGTGAGCACACAGGTAGCTTCGTTTGGAGAACACCTTCCCGCACGCCGTGCACCTGAACATCTCGCCCGTTCTCTGACATGTCCGTCTGTGTTCTCTGAGGGAACACCTTGCGGCCAGTGTCTCGCCACAGGACAAACATGTGGACGGACCGCTGG
This sequence comes from Lutjanus erythropterus, assembly GCA_020091685.1. Lineage (NCBI taxonomy): Eukaryota > Metazoa > Chordata > Actinopteri > Lutjaniformes > Lutjanidae > Lutjanus > Lutjanus erythropterus. Next base: position 478,263 of record CM034606.1, read on the forward strand.
ATGTCTGGTGGGTCCTCAGGTGGCTGTGTGTGGCAAACAGCTTGCCGCAGTGAGCGCAGCGGTGGCGCCGCTGGCGGTGGTGGACGGTGAGCAGGTGGATGGTGACGCTGCTGCGGGCTGAGAAGCCCCGCCCACAGGTGGGACAGGTGAAGGGACGCTCCCCGCTGTGGACGCGCAGGTGAGCAGTCAGGTTGGAGCTTCTGGAGAAGCTGCTGCTGCAGACGCTGCAGCTGAACATCCGTCTGCCGCCACCTTCCACCGCCGCCGCAGGAGGAAGAGAAGGAGGCTGCTCTGATTGGCTGGTCTCACCTGCAGGATCATCTGATTGGTAGTTCACCTCCACCTGAGTGTGTCCTCCAGCTGCAGGGGGGGCGGAGTCCTGCTGAGGCTGGATGGCAGCGTCCTCCAACAGTGTCCGGAGATGCTGCAGCAGAGACTCACAGAGTCTCCTCACCAGCGCCTGAAGCTCCGCCTCCTGACACGAGACACACACACACACATTTTATGGACTAAAAACACAAACTGATTATTGGAAAAAAATATTGTCAGATTAATCACAAGTTGAAAAATAGGTTGAAACATGTGAGAACAGGTGGAGAATGTGTCAGGATTTCACAAAGAACTAAATGATTAATTCAGAAAGTAATTAACAGATTAATGAAATGATGAATGAAAATAATCGTTAGTTTCAGCCCTAAAGATAAAATCACACTTTAAACCCACACAGCTGAAGTTAACACTTCATTCACACAACATTTACAGATTAAAATAAAATTAAAGTGAATCTGTCTTGTTAAAGTATAAAAGAATTTGAGTTAATGAAGAAAAACTTCACTTAAAAATCCAGTTTCAAATTAATTAAGACCAGAAGGAAAGATATTATAATCATTATTACTTATTTTGTATTTTGAGAAATAAGTCGACTTGGTTTGTCAAATTTATTCTCAAAATTCAAAATTTAAAAAAAGAATTAAAGTCTGTTTTAATGTGCAGCTAGAAAACTGTTACCTGAGTGTGTGTGTGTGTGTGTGTGTGTGTGTGAGTGTGTGTGTGTTACCTGAGTGTGTGTGTGTGTGTGTGTGTGTGTGTGTTACCTGAGTGTGAGTGTGTGTGTGTTTGTGTGTGTGTGTGTGTGAGTGTGTTACCTGAGTGTGTGTGTGTGTGTGTGTGTTACCTGAGTGTGTGTGTGTGTGTGTGTGTGTGTGTTACCTGAGTGTGAGTGTGTGTGTGTTACCTGAGTGAGTGTGTGTGTGTGTGTGTGTTACCTGAGTGTGTGTGTGTGTGTGTGTGTGTGTGTGTGTGTGTGTGTGTGTGTTACCTGAGTGTGTGTGTGTGTGTCCTCCTCCTCCGGTACTTTGACTCTCTCACAGATCTCCGTCACCGCCGTCAACATGAACTCTTCCAACATGGCGGAAACGAGCTGCTGCACCGAGGAGCTCATTTTATTAATGAAACATGAAACAATGAAAAGTTTATCACGAAGTAAAAACTACAAACTGAACATCACAGAGCAACCGAGTGTGTTTACTGTCGCTGAGCCGCCATTACTCAGAGATTTACGACACTTTCTGTTGACTGACGCTCATTTTACGACAGGGGGAGAGGACGGGGGGTGGTCGCCCCCTGCCGGCAGGAGAACGCAAACACAACAAATAAAATAAAATGAAATGAAATGAAATGAAATAACATGAAATGAAATAAAATAAAATGTTTTTTTATAGCTTTTATCAAATATTAATTTCATTTTATTTATTTTATTTTAGCATTATTATATTGGTACCTTATTTAAAAATACAAAAATTAACTCATAATATATTCAGCAAATCATTACAGAAACATTAAACATAAATACATGAATGCATAAAACAGTTCAGTCATTTTATGTAATTAAATAAATGTGTTTAAAATGTCTGTAATGTATTAGTCTTATCATATCATAAAACTCTATTCAAATTTATTTCAATTCATGAAATCAATTAAGTTTAAATTAAATTTAAATAAATTTATTTGTTTGTTTAAATAAGGCAAAACAAAGACATATAATCATGAAACCTTATTTTTTTTAAAAACCCAAACAAACCGTTTTTAATTATCTGCTCCTGTCTACATTTTATGATAAAATAATATATTTAGTTTGTGTTGTATAAAACTCAATTAAGATGAAAATCAGACAGACAACAGAGTTTATTTTTATTAGTGAAAGTTTATTTATGATACACAGAATGTGATCAGATTCACTGTCAATAATTTCAATAACTATAAATCTATAAAATATGTTCTTATATTTCATTATATATTCATCTGTTACAAAAATAAAAATCAGAGTAGACGCAAAAGAAACAAGAATAAAAAGACTCAATTCAAACCTGATTAAAATATTTATGAGCTGAAAATAGATTTAAAATAATAATTATTATTTTTTGGGACCAAATTGTCCAACTTTAATGTGAAAACTGAAGTTAAGTCTCTAAAACTAAAACCGATTTTCCCTCAAGAGGCACCAAGTCACTGTAAAAAAATTCACAGTTCAACTGATTTAAAAAAAACAAAGAAACAAACTATCAAACTGCTGAAAGTGAAAAATAAAAACAAAACAAAAACTTCACTTTTACTGTTTACAGTCTGAAGAATAAAAATCTTCCTCTCACATGACCACACGGATTTCAATCTGTACACTGCACATGAAGCTACAGCTAGCAGCTGCTTAGCTTAGCATACAGACTGGAAACAGCTAGCTTAGCTCATAATACAGACTTGAAACAGGTGGAAACCACTAGCTTAGCTTAGCTTAGCATAAAGACTCATAACAGATGGAAACAGCTTAGTCAAGAAGTTTAGCTTAGCATAAAGAGTGGAAACAGCTGGCTTAGCTTAGTCAAGTAGCTTAGCTTAGAATACAGACTGGAAACAGGTGGAAACAGCTATCTTAGCTTAGCATAAAGACTGGAAACAGCTAGAGTAGCTTAGCATAAAGACTGGAAACAGGTGGAAACAGCTAGCGTAGCTTAGCATAAAGACTGGAAACAGGTGGAAACAGCTAGCGTAGCTTAGCATAAGGACTGGAAACAGCTAGCATAGCTTAGCATAAAGACTGGAAACAGGTGGAAACAGCTAGCGTAGCTTAGCATAAAGACTGGAAACAGGTGGAAACAGCTAGCGTAGCTTAGCATAAAGACTGGAAACAGCTAGTCTGGCTCTCAGTTTCACCTTTTCTTCTTCTCTACATGTGATTTCTTCAGAGCTAAAGTTCAAACACTTTAAGTCTTGTGAGTGACACACAGGAGCAGGGGATTGTGGGTAGGTTGCTGGTCTTCACTGCAGCATCGAGATGTTTCGGGTCGACCTGAGAAACGATGCTATCACCTGTCCCTGAGGCTCCTCCCTCCTACTTCTTCTTCTTCTCCTCATCTCCTCTTTGCTTCTTGTACCGCTCGTGGGTCTCGATGATCTCTTTGACGACAGACGGGTCATCCAAAGTTGACACGTCTCCAAGGTCGCTGGTTGTCTCCATGGCAACCTTCCTGAGGATTCGCCTCATGATCTTCCCAGAGCGCGTCTTCGGCAGCCGCTTTACTACCTGACAGACAGACGGCGGGATCGTTAGGACGCTGTGACATCACATCAAGTGAGTGAAGTAAGTTAGGAGTGAGTGTGTGTGTGTGTGTGTGTGTGTGAGAGAGAGATTGTGTTGCCGTGGAAACTGGAGGTGGGCGGGGCCTCACCAGGAAGTGCTCTGGGACAGCGTATTTAGCGATTTTTGTGGCGACGAGTTCTTTGAGCTGCCGCAGGACAAGAGGCGGGTCATCGCCAAACTCCTCCTTCAGAACGACGAAGGCGAATGGGACTGAGACACACACACACACACACACACACACACACACACACACAATCAGCAAAAAATAAAAATGGTGGCTGAATAAACAGTCTGGGGTTTAGACATAAGTGTCTTATTCTTGTTATTATTATTATTACTGTAACCTGCTCTGCAGTCTGAGGGCTTCATTTGATTCTCTGACATGTAAAACATGTTAATAAATATATTTTCATCCCTTTATTTGACTTCTCAAGTTCATTTGTGTTCAGTTTTAATAAATGATGGTTTGTGTTTGATCCTGTGAGTCAGTTTGTGTCAGAGGTTTAATCTGCAGGTCACTGACAGTCCAGCAGGAGGCAGCAGAGAGTCACTGATGTAAAACAAACATAAGCTTACACAAACACAACAACAAACAGTAAATAAATAAATATCAGAATAATAACAGTAAAGAGTAAATAAATTCAGTATATTCTGATTGTATTTATCAGTTTATACAAAAAATCATTTAAAACTATATATTTACACAATGATTTCATTTAATTATTTCCTGTTTGTTTTTTCTCCTGCAGATATTGTTTCCATATTTAACTCTTTCACCAGCAGGAAGACTTTTATTTTCTACACCTCTGTGCCTTTATTTTGAAAGTGTCACCTGATGATCTGACCTGTTTCCATGTAAACGACAGAGAGGATGTTGGGAGTTGAGGTCAGGAGTGTTTCCTACCTTCTCCTTTGATGTCATGTGGGACTCCGATCACAGCTGTTTCTGGAACAGCTGGATGTTCGTCCTGCAACACAAACAACATGAAGAGTTCATGTTCAAGAAGAAAAAAAAATATGCAGCCATTTCATTTTTAAAGTGTCTCAGAGTCTCTTAATGTTAATCAAAATACACATTTTTAAACCTTAGTTCTTATTTATCTTTGATTTAGAAGGACTACAGAGTCGACATGTTATAGTTGAGACACGTCTGATAGAAATATTATTGAATGAATTTGTCTAAAAATAGAAATTTTATCAGTCAATTTTAGCAGAATTCCCGCCTTTTTTAAACCAGGAAGTGAGACAGGGGTCCTTAGGGTACAGCTGACCCTTTTTAAGCCTGATTAAATCAGGTTTTTGTTGACAGAAATCTGGGAGACAACTTCAACTTTTAAAAAAAAACAACAACGAATTATTATCATTATTATTTTCATTTTTTTTTAGTTTCTGTGTTTGTGGCGTCTCACCAGAGCGTCCTCTATCTCTGCTGTGCCGAGACGATGACCGCTGACGTTGATGACATCATCCATGCGTCCTGTTATCTGGTAGAACCCGTCCTCTGAGCGGAACGCCCCATCACCGGTGAAATAAGAACCTGACAGAACCACAAACATCAGCTGACAGACATCATACAGTGAATCACTGCAACGTCACTGACCAATCACTAACCAGGATACGGTTTGAAATACGCCTCCACAAATCTCTGGTGGTCTCCATAGATACTGCGAGCCATCCCGGGCCACGGTTGGCTGATGCACAGAGCTCCAGAGACCGAGTTACCGGGCAGAGGTTCACCCTGAGGACACACAACATACATGACAAGACAAAATATATCATTATAATACATCACAGGATGAAATATGTACTCACAAAATATATACATTATAATACACTACAGGAAGAATACTATGTAATACAAGAGGGTACACAAAATATACTCTATATTTTATATATTAGTTTCACTTAATTTAAGGGTAATTTTAATATATTAATATTAATGCTATGCTAACAGACTGAGGCTAAAGCTAAAGCTAACAGGTCCCAGGTCACAATGCTATGCTAACAGACTGAGGCTAACACTAACAGGTCCTAGGTCATGATATAATGCTAACAGACTGAAGGTAAAGCTAACTGGTCCCAGTGGATGTTTGAGTCTTAAGTGAGTCTTTTTCTAACATTACCTGTAAACAGATAAAATAATACCGTTAGCTAATGATTGGTGGAAATGCTCAGTTATTACTGTTGGTATTTAGCTAGCTAGCTGGACATGCTAATGTTAGAGCCAGGGCTGAAGACAGAAGTAGATTTTTTTTTTTTTTTTTTTTTTTTTTAGGCTAATCCTTAATATAAATCAAACTTTATGTATGATCATTTTCACTTTTGATCCTGAGGAACATGTTGCTGATGATACGTTTTGTGCTTTTATATAAAATTTGAAGTAAAATGTAGACTTTTCTTGTAATTGAACGTGTGTCTACTGTGGTATTGTTGATTTTAGTCTATTAAAGGACCTGAATTCTACTGTCCATGTTCAGTGGCGTTATTTTAATAGAGATCAGAGCAGAATCCACCGTCTCTCCTCAGAGTCAGATCAGTGTTGGTGTGTGTGAACGCAGCAGCTTTCCTGTCGCAGAACGAGGCCACTGTTAAATGGTTCAAATGAAAGAGTGAACAAACACATGATGAGTGTTGATCAGAGCGGTTTGTGTCACTCTGAGAGGATTGGAGTGAGAGTGAAGTGACCTCGACCTGCTGTCAGGATGAGATGTGAGACTGAAGGAGGCCTAATCTAATCTAATCTACACTCAGTAACAGCGATGATGAGAAACCGTCGAGCGAGCGAACGCAGCCTGCAGATTAATGCTTTCTAACAGACGGGAGGCAAAATGGGGAAAACTAGCGGATAATTAATTTGGGAGAGAAACGATCAGCGATCAAAGTCTGTTAATCAAAGCAAACAGATGCTGCTGGTGTTGTTTTACTGCACAGATTAGAGAGACACAGAGACAGAGACGTGTCCCTCCAAGGATCCAACGACCTCTCACCTCTAAAGGTCAAGTGGCATTAAGAGACGCACAGATCAGATCTGAAGCTGATTCGAGGAGAGCTCGCTGGAACCCGCTCACTCTAATCAGATCTTTACAACCAAATAACGAACCTTTTTTTTAATCCCAGGATGTCAAAAAGTGTCCCAGGAGGCGCTGCCAAAGGGACATCTGATTAAGATGGTTGCAGATTGGTTAGTTTTTAGGCACAAAACTATTTGGGTAGGTTCAGGAAAAGATCATAGTTTGGGTTAAAATAAGTTATTTACTTTACATATGTTGTGATATAAATGAAGTAAGTCACTTTCTCTTTATATTATGTCAGAAGTGTTAACTGGTATCTTGTGCGTTTATATGAGTCACCCACAGACCAACAAAATGTTTGACAAGATGTCGGAAACATAGTTTTACTTGTTGCTAAAGTAACTAACTGATAACTGCCACTAGCTTTAGCTGTTAGCTGCTGTTAGTGAGCAACTGAACTGAGCTCAGCAGACTGCCAGTGAACACAGCTGGACTGAAGCTAACAGGTCCCGGGTCATGATATCATGCTAACAGACTGCGGCTAAAGCTAACAGGTCCCGGGTCACGATATCATGCTAACAGACCGAGGCTAAAGCTAACAGGTCCCGGTCACGATATCATGCTAACAGACCGCGGCTAAAGCTAACAGGTCCCGGGTCACGATATCATGCTAACATGACATGAACAGTTTTTTAGAGTGTACTGTAGTTTCGTGGTGCGTTCAGGTCACCTTCTCTCCCATGAGCACCGGCTGGATGCCGAAGAATGGCCTCATGGCCATGGCAGGGATGATGGGAGCTCCTTCCTCTGCAGGACGAGGGGCGATACAGATTCCACCGGTTTCTACAGGAACCAATCAGGAACCAAAAATATCATTATTATTATTAGGGTGTGACTCTGTCATGCTGCATTCAAGTGTAGCTGGGTTAGTTCCACAAAAATTTGAAGATAAATATTTGAGCAGCATGAACACACCTGCAGACTGAAATTCATCAGTCAGCAAACACCTCGATGAGTCTAATTAACATCCGTTCATCTTAAAGTGAGAAAAACATCTAAAATATATATTTTATATTACAGCCTATATGTGTTCAATGTGTTCCCCAACACTTCCTGGTTTCTCACTCTCATGTGACTGAACTAACCAATCAGATTCATTCTTCCGACCCCTGTAACATCTTATCAAGAAATCCAACATGGCCGCCTTCATGCATTTTTTTAAAGTTACAGTAAGAATAACGTTTATATTCTCACTAATACTTCAAGTTAAATATTTACTGTATTAAAAAAATCTATAATTATTTAATATTTTGTACTTTAATTCATAATAAAATCATGTTGAAAATGTGTGTTGACCCAGCAGATTTAATCTGCATTAATACACCACAATCATACATAAATAAACTCATTAAATATCATCTTAACATCTTTTTTTTCTCAACATAACCACTTTGATATCACAAATATTTATTAGTAAGTGAGCTCTTCCTAATAATTGTCTTCTTAATTGATTTTCACTAAAATAATCCCCTGGTTATCATGATCAAAATGAAAGAAACAAACCAATTAACATTTGTTTTTGTTTCTAAAATAAAATTATTCATAAATGCCCAATGTATTAAACATGATTCAAAGAAAATATCATATTTTTATACATTTTATTATATTTACATATATATATCTGTATTTTGTGGAAAAAGTCCACTTTAATTCCAAGAATGGGGCTCGTCATAGATTCATCAGATTATTATTTCTAACTGCTTCAAATAATAAATAAATCTGTGTAACTCTGTAAACATAAAAGGTATTTTCTATTAAATTATATGACTGAAGTTCATTTCTATATATTGATGCTGTATAATGTAAATAATTTTGACATATTTATTACTTTTTTTTTCTATTTTCCATATAATTTCTATTTGCAGTAACACAACCAGTTTTCCTGTTGGGATCAATAAAATATTTCTTTGTTTTTCTTTTCTTTTCTTTTTTTTTATTGGTGAAAAAGCACATGGAAAAAGTGATACATACATATAACAAACAAGTACACACACAAATACAGAGAACAGAGAACATATAGATACAGAGAACAGAGAAGTTGTTGGACTTAACAATCAACTGTACTGTGTGTGTGTGTGTGTGTGTGTGTGTGTGTGTGTGTGTGTGTGTGTGTGTGTGTGTGTGAAAGAGAGGGTGAGTTATATAATATTCATTATTAATATTGCCATACAATTATAACTAAATAGTAAATAATAATATTAATAATAATAATAATAATAATAATAATAATAATAATAATAATAATAATAATAATAATAATAATAATAATAATAATAATAATAATAATAATAATAATAATAATAATAATATGAATAATAATAATAATAATAATAATAAAGTATTAATCAATAAAGTATTTCTGACTATAGAATATGTAGCAGTGTTTCCTGTGTCGGCCACTAGAGGGCGTCAGCTGTTTCTTCTTCATGCAGCTTTAATTTCCTTTAATTTCTTAATTTATTGGGGATTTTTCTCCTTTTCAGAGACAGAAGCAGCTGGCAGAGAGTTTAAAGTCTGATTTAAAAACACACAAACACACACACAGTCAGTGATTGTTGAGGAATTAGGTCACACACACACACACACACACACACGATGCTGTCAGTGATCCTCGACCGTCCTGTCCTGGAGTGTGTGTGTGTGTGTGTGTGTGTGTGTGTTGAGGATTTGATCTTAATTCATTTTCTGCAGAGCTGCAGATGTTCTGCTGCTAATCGGTTAAATTAGGGTTAAAGACGCTTCAGTGAAGACAGAACCAGACGGAACCACAGCTGAGAACACATCAGACTGACGCCTGTTTTTCTTTATTTTATGCAGACGTGTCTCTGCAGAGACACACAGATGTTTGACGTGTCCACCCACGAACATGAAGACCTGCTGCCTCGTCTATAAATGATGTGAGGTCAGCTGACTCCTGACTGAATCTGACAGTGTAAATTTATTCCCTCCCCCTGACCGGAGTCCCACCGGGGTCAGTCATCGACCCGCTGCTTTTTCATCTCGACATAAAGACATTAGATGACATCATTCAAAGGTTTATTTTAGTCAAACTGTAAAACTGATTTTTTAATCTCATCACACGTCACAGTTTCACACTTTTTGACTTTTTAGCCCATCGTGCAGCTCTGATATACGTCACATGACGCGGTGCACGTGGATGATTGACTCTCCAACAGGAAGACTTCAGCTAAACGTCATCACGTTACTCCGACATCCACGTCACTTCAACAACTCCACAATTCAACGTGTCGCGTTTTACAGACGTGTAAGTTAAAGGATGAAAGTGACTTTACTGCTCAATATCAAATAAACTTTATTACACACTGTGGTGTCAGAGCGGTTAACGAGTGACACTGACTTATTAAATCTGTTAAATCTCAACTTTATGCGTCAGTTTCACATTTTATAAAACGCCGCCGCCGATGCTTTTAATGTCGAGGCGACAGATGTTGAGGACAGTTTCCTGGATCAAATTTAAAGAAAATAAAAGCGATGATGATCGACGGGACTGAAAGAAACGTGATATTTGACCCGCGTCTTTACGTCCTGCGTCACAGACAGTGTTCCTGATGTCAGTTCTGATTGGCTGTAAACAAATAAAAACTACGTTTTCTGGACACTCAACACTCAAAAAAAAGTTTCCTTATTTGCAGAAAACAGCTGTTCTGTAGTGACGTTCTTTCAAGTTCCACCATGATCTTCAGAGTTTTTGAACACATTTACGTCCAAAATGTGGGACGTGTCTCCTCACCACGGAGACGTGAGGGGGTGTGGCCTCAAACTTACACTGTTTCCATGGTGACATGAAAATGTGGGATGACATGCTTCACAAAAAAATTCATGATTTACAAAGAAAATACAGAATAAATGTATTTATCTCGACCTCACTTTCAAAAAACTTCAAAAAACAAATTTTGAAAAATCACTTAAGCTGAATTTTCATGCGTGTAAATTTAATGTTCAGGACAGACACTTCAAAGTGTCTCCCTGCAGATGATGATTTTATAAACATTAAAATGACTGATATCTTTATTTGTTGGACAGCAGTTCGTACCTCGTCTGTAAAATGAGCCACAGCAGGTAAAACATGAAGGCAGAAAGTTCTGAAAAAGTTTGAACAACTACTGATCTTTATTTGAGATCATTTACTTTAAATGAACTTAAAGCTTTGAATTTTAGAAAGTAAATGTTTTTTTGTTTTATTTTTTAGTTTCTAAAAAAGATGAAAAGATTCAAGTTTATCTAAAGAAGAAAAGTAAATTATCTCAACTAAAGATTATATGTCAGCAAAACTTTTTCAAGTTTATTTCAAAACTTCAGAGTTTGAGTTTGGCTCAAAACTAAAAAGTCTGTTGCAGCAGATTATATTGACATTTATAGTTTTTTTTTTTTCTTTTAGGGGGTCACTTAAACTTTAATTCTTTTCTATCAGAGTTTACAGTTTGAATCGACTGTTTTTATTTGATTTTATTGTTACATTCAGTCTCATGTGTTTTATTGTGAACATGTTGTGTTCTTATTGTGTATTTTTATGGTGTTTTTATGTGCAGAGCTGAGCGAGATCATAAAATTCATCTGACTTTGATCTCATATTCAGCTACTGTTGGAGAATCACTTCATGTCTCTGTTAGATGACACCTGGTTTGATGCAGATCTGTCAACAGGTGGCGCTGTAAACATGTAAACGTGTCTTTGTGCTCCAGACTGAAGGACGTTTGTTCACTTCTTCTGTGTGTTTTAGTTTGTGTTGTATAAAACCTCAGCTGACGTCTGCAGGAGCTCCATAACTCTGTAGTCTGATCATAAAACCTCCTGAAACGAGTCGTATTAAACCAAAAGGAGGAGTTTTATATGCAGAGAGGATTTTATGAGGAGGAACAGATCAGATCAGGACGACAACCTGAGAACCGACTGCAGGTCAGACAACACAACCTGTTTATTTCTGCATCCCAGGAACAAATCAATAACATTTTAAATATTTGATTGACTCAAACGCTCCAAACAAACAACCATCAAACAGAACAACAAAATACCTGAATCAACCAATCACACGAAAGTCGCAGTACAAACAGGAAATAAAAACCCAGACGAGCCTGCAGTTTGTCAGAACCGACACTTAAACTGTAGAAATATGGAAACAGTCACACAGTGACATGATGGTAAATTATTTAAAGTTATTTATTACTTTATCTTGTTACTTTAACTACAGATATATAATGTGCTGTCAGGTTTCTGCAGGTTTCAACCAGTTGAGTTAAAGATGTTTTAGGACCTTTTTAAGACCAAAGATTTTAAAAAGAGTGAAAGAAAATAAAAATAAAAGACCAGAGCGAGCTAAAAATGAATAACACAGATGATACAAAATGTAAAATCATTACAGTGCAGCTGCAGTCTGAGATGTGAATAAATACAAACAGATTTTCATCAGCTGTGGTTGTTTAACAAGGAAAACAACAACAACTCCCATGATCCCACACTTCTACATAATTCTAGAGTACGACTCAGGTAAATCAAGAGCTGCATTTAAGTAACCTGAGAACACGGTCTAAATAAATCTACAACCTGACTGAAGTCAGCTGACAGCATGAGGTCAATACATTTAGAGCACAGTTTAAAATCTAAATCGTCACGTCACACAGATTTTCACTGGATGTGATGGTTGTTTAACAATGAAAACAACAACTCCCATGATCCCACACTGCTTCACGACATCATCAAACTACAAATTAGTTTTTTGTTTTAATGTGAGAGACACCTAGTGGCAGGACGTATACATGTGTAAACATATATATCAACCTGCACAGGTGAGCGTCCTGCTGAGCTGCACTGACATCACCTGTGTGTGTGTGTGTGTGTGTGTGTGTGTGTGTCTCACCTGTCTGCCACCAGGTGTCCACCAGTGGACAGTGTCCATCTCCGACCACACTGTGGAACCAGTGCCAGGCCTCGTGGTTTATTGGTTCTCCCACTGCACAGAGAAATATTTCATGTTTTACTTCAGTTCATCTTTTTCACATTCAGATTTTAAGTTTTACATCAAATAAAACGATATTAAAAACTTCAGAGTGTCGTTCCACATTAAACTGTTGGTTCTCAGTGTTTACAGCTTGTCACCTGTTATAAATACAGTCAGTTAATATCTTTCTAATGTGTTCTAATCAATAGAATATTGATCTTTGGTCTGTGTTCAGGTCATGTGACTGTTCTAATATTAGACGCCTGGCCGAAGTCCAGTTTGATTCACCAGTGAATCAGATCTTATCTGAGGACACACACGCTGTTATAAGGACGTTATTTTAAACGTTATTGGGACGTTGGGAACATGACGATGACGTGGTCACCTGATCCGAGCGTCCTCAGAGACGAGCGGTCGTACTTCTTCACCCAACTTTCATCGTACTTCAGCAGCAGACGCAGAGCCGTCGGAGCTCCGTAAAACTGACTGATCTTCAGACGCTCAACGGTCTCCCAGTACCTGCCTGAACACACACACACACACACACACACACACACACACACACACACACACACACACACACACACACACACACAGTATGGTGGCTCAGTGGGGTCACAAGACAGAAAAAAAAGTTGAACCTGTTCAATTTAACCTCATTCAACGAGTCTAAAGCTGAATTTAAATAACTCCAGAACATGACTTAAGCAATCTGAGAGAACAATTAAAGTAAATCTAGAGCTGAGTTTAAGAAATCAAGAGTCCAGCTTAATTAACTTGAGAGACAAAGTTAAATTTGTGAGTAAGATTTAACTTAACTTTACTTAGAGAGCAGCATTTAAGTCATTTAGATTATTGAAGAATCTTTACTTTATTCAAGAGCAAGAATTAATTCAAGATTAAGACTTCAGAAATTCCAGAGTAAGATTTAAATAATTTGAGAACAAGACTGTAGTAGTTTGAAAAGAAAAAAGCTTTTAAGTAAAATGAGAGAAAGGAAAAGTAAACAGTGAGTCTTTGAATTATTCAGGAATTATTTCTTATTATTTGTCTTCTCATTTTTATTTTCAGATTTTCCTCCTGACCCCTGAACGCCTCGTATCAATTTCTCCCTCGAGTGGCCGACCACAAACAGGTCAAAGGTCAAGTCGGCGTCACCGTGACAGAAGGTCACATGACCTTGTGGAGACTTCCAGGTAGGTCAGAGCTGCACAGGTGAGATAAAGTGGCTCCACTTCACTACAACTGAAGGTAATAAAGTGACATTAAGGACATTAATGAGTAACTGAAAACTGGACGGAGGCCAATAAAACTGTGAGGCTCCACCCCCTCCGTTCATTCATTACTCTGCAAACACCTGACCGACAAATGACACCTGAGAGGAGAAGACGGGAGGAACAAACTAGCTAAAAGCTTGTTTCCACTGCAGGAACCTGAACCTGCGTTTCATACACAGGAGCAAACGTCTAAATTTAGTTCTTGACCTCCTAAAAATGTCCTGTCATCAGTCCCAGAAACCGTCAGTGTGAAGCTCCACGACACCAACTTTTCCCACAGCTTTTAAAAACCCACAAACTCACATGAGATCATCAGCTCTGTGGACTAAAATAAGAGAAATATCAATCATTCAAGAGAAAGATTTGAGTAATTTGACAGCAGCTCCGTCCACAGACTGAACCTGGACGTCTTCTCACACTAACAGAGCCTCTAGTTCTGGATCTCACCTGGGTTTGGATAAACAGGTGTGCTCTCAAACAGGACGGTGGTGGCGCCGTTACACAGCGGGCCGTACACCACGTAGCTGTGGCCCGTAATCCAGCCGACGTCCGCCACGCAGCCGAACACGTCGCCGTCCTGGTAGTCAAACACGTACTGAAGGAATCACACGACAACATGAAGGTTAACGAGTGAAAATACCTGAGGACAAATATTAAAGAGTCGACTCAAACTATACTAAAATACGACGTGTAAAGTAACTAAGTACATTTACTCAAGTACACTAGTTGTACAGGTCTGAGATTCTTGATGGGTTTAGTTCAGCAGAAAGAAAACGGTTCCTACATACATCAGAGGAAATGATCTTTTGATTTTGGGGAGAACTGTCCCTTTAACTACAAACTCCAATTCCAGAAAAGTTGTTTCGGGTGTGAACTTTGACCGAGGCGTTCTCCTCAAACCAGCCGGCGTGACAGACGGCAGCGAGGACGCTCTGCAGCACCTTGATGTCCAAGTACAGCTCAGGGTCCACTGACGTGTCCAAAATCACGTAAAAGACGTAACAAGATGAAAACTTTGTAAAAGGTGTAACAAGACAAATGTTAAATAAACTACACAACACATCGCAATGCAACACGACTTTCCCAACTTGTTGTGGCACCAACTTCAAAACGACTTTATTTACCACAAAAAAAGAACAATTAAGTTTATCAGTTTGATTATCAAACATCTGGTCTTTGTTCTGTATTCAACTGAATATTGGTTGAAAAGTGTTTTTGCGAGTCGTTGCATTTTGTTTTTATTTACGTTGAAGCTCCGTCCTGCAGTAAACAGGTGAAGTGAGGTCACTCCTGTTTACTGAAGGACTCAGAAACAAAATGGCTGAAGAAGCGACGTGAGGCTCCTAGCAACGCCACCTCTCTCTGTCTCTCTCTCTGTCTGTGTGTGAGTGTCTCTCGACCTGGCGTGGACCCAGCAGTCCTCGTCTTTTTCAGATAAAGCAGCTTTTGTTCTGTTGTTTCATCCAAACAAGCAGCGAGCCAACAAACCCCCCCGACCTGAAGCCTGCAGCGCTAAGCTGCTTTAGAAATTAGCACTGATAAATATTTGGCACTGATAGGAGGAAGAGGAGGAGGAAGAGGAGGGGGACTCATGTTTTTACTCAATTATCATCATAAACATCATGTCAATCCCTGCAAACACACACACACACACACACACACACACACACACACACACACACAGAAAACAGATGTTTCTGCCTGTCAATCAGAAAAAAAAAGCTAATTTAAAGCTTTGAGAGGCAGATTTGTCCTCGGGGCCGCGTCCTCTGCGTCCTCTGAGGACAAACAGCAGCGTTTTTGTTTGGTCTGTTGTGTAACTGCTCTCTCCTTTGTTTTTACTTCCTCATTAAAACACGACTTGTGTTACAAACTGAGACACAAACACACACAGATCAGCTCTCACACATTCTTTTAAAACTTTCAAAAACTCACAGAAGTTTCAGAATTAATGTTTGATTTTCCACAAAGCATCGACCACATAACCTGAAGTTAACCTGAAGTTAACCTGAAGTTAACCTGAAGTTAACCTGAAGTTAACCTGAAGTTAACCTGACAATTTAATTCAGACCACTTAAATCCTGCTCTGTGTGAGTGTGTGTGTGTGTGTGTGTGTGTGTGTGTGTGTGTGTGTGTGTGTGTGTGTGTGTACCTGGTGTGTGTGTGTGTGTGTGTGTGTGTGTGTGTGTGTGTGTACCTGGTGTGTGAGGGAGGTGTACAGCAGGTATCCAGCCTGTGTGTGGACGATGCCTTTAGGTTTCCCGGTGCTGCCTGATGTGTAGAGAAGAAACAGAATGTCTTCACTGTCCAGAGGCTCTGGAGGACAGACAGACGACTGAGAGGACACCACCTGGAGGACACAACATGTCACTGTAGTACCGTGGACTATGAAAACAAAAAGTTAAGAAAAAGACTGCAACAGATTTTTGCGTTTTGAGCCAAACTCAAACTTTTGAGTTCTGAGAATTTTTTTCCAACATTGAGGTGGTGGGACAGCTCACCTGGTCCAGGGGGACGTCCAGCTGTCCCATCACAGCTGGTTTCTCTGTCCTCTGAGAGACAAAGACATGTTGGACACTTGGGCAGCTCCTCACCGCTGCGTCCACCGTTGACTTCAGGTCAAAGACTCGGCCGCCGCGCACGCCTTCATTACAGGTGACAACAGCTTTACACTGAGCTGTAACACACCACACACACACACACACACCACACACACACACACACACACACACACACACACACACACACCACACACACACCACACACACACATTAAACACACACCTGCAGTTCCTCCAGTGACCACCAGAGGCTCTAAAAGTGACTCTTTATTATTTGTTTACTGTCATCACAGACGAGTCATAAACTGGGAGGGTTAATGAGCTCTACTGGTTTCTGATACTGGTGGAAAATATGTTTCTACTGGAAATATGAAGCAGCAGAACAGGTTCTGTTAATGAGCTGCTCCGTTCTCCTGTTCTCCTGTTCTCTTGTTTCATTCTGAGCCTCAAACTGTCTCTGCAGTATTTATTCCTGTAGTTTTTAATTATTAATGATATATAAACATTTGAGCTTCATATTTTAATGAACTATTAACTGATGACTGTCACTCAGCGTTCTGTTTGTAATTGTCCTTTTTCACTCTGTGTAAGACGTCTCATTATCTTTTATATTTCATATGTGTGTTTATTTTTATACTCTTATATTTCTATATTTGTGTTTTATCCCCTCAGGCTGCGAGGAACATGACGTCCTTCCTGTATTCTCTGTATGAAATGACAATAAACAACTTGAACTTGAGCTAAAGTCTCTTTTTTAAAAAAGAAAAGTCAATTTCATCCAGAAAAACAGAGAAATGAGACGAGGTTGCTGACAGCTGAATGTTTTATATTCTTATATTGATACCTGATACCTTTCTGACTGTGATTCTGATTAACATGCTAACATGCTAATGATTAGCAGGTAGAACGTTATTCAGCATCGAGGGTTAACTTCAAACTGACGCAGATGATCAGGAGAGAAATATAGAGTGAAGTTTTCTGATTCTGTCATTCTGACTTTTCTTCCACTAAAATTCAACTTGAATCCTGATTCATGAGTCGTTCTGGTGACGCAGCCGAAAAACTTCATGATACTCAAGTTTCATATCAGTCGGTATCGAGAAATTCCAAAATAGTGTCGGTGAGCCGTGAACCTGAGCTGTCTTTATTTAATACCTGAAAAATGAAATTGTTTTAATTAAAAATATTAAAACTTAAACATTTACTTTCATTTAAATGAATTTAGTCCATACTTTTTTAAATATAATGTTTCTAGTTTCTAAACTTCGCAGTTTTAGAGGAAACGGCACCGAGAGGCAGACGCACTGTGACACATATTTTAGATGACAAAGTTATTTCTTTTATTTGTTGTATAGAATTTATGTTTATAAAAAGCTGAACGAACTCAACAGACTGCAGGAGAACTTTGAGTTTTGAGCTCAACTCAAACTTTTTGACTTTTGAAATAAACTTTAAAAAGTTTTGTCAGACTCTAATATTTATTTGACACGACTTACTTTTCTTCATCAGATAAATTTGAATGTTTGAGTTTTACAAAAGTTGGTCTTTATGAGACTGAACTGATTTGTCTTCATTTTGGTGTTTCATTGAAAATATTAAAACATCATTCACTTTCATTTCACTGCATTCACTCAATCATTTTTTTAATTTTTCATTTTTTGGGGGGTTTCTAAAATTCAAGGCTTTAAGTTTATCTAAAGAAGAAAAGTAAAGTATTTCAACTAAAGATCAGGAGTTGTTCTGATTATTTTAATGACCTTCTGATCTTTGCTGCAGCGCCACCATCAGGACAAACTGTGCATGTTTTCTTCACACTGTAATAAATTCTCTCTCTGACTCCTGAACATAACCTCAGCTGTCCTCCCATCATGCTCTGCTTCTCCTGCCGTCAGTCGGCCGTGGAAACACCATGTTTGGGTTTGAAGACGGCGACTGTTTCCAAAACACACACACACACACACACACACACACACACACACACACACACACACACACACACACACGAGTCCTTGAGCAGCGAGTCTGACCTCCACATGACGTCCAGAGAGACAGAAGGAGCTGCAGCTCAGTTTGAAGTGGACTGAGACACTTCCTGTGTCTTCATGTGTGACACATTCACACTGTGGTTCTGTGGTTCTGTAATTCTGTGGTTCTGTGATTCTGTGGTTCTGTGATTCTGTGGTTCTGTGGTTCTGTGATTCTGTGGTTCTGTAATTCTGTGGTTCTGTGGTTCTGTGGTTCTGTGATTCTGTGGTTCTGTGGTTCTGTAATTCTGTGGTTCTGTGATTCTGTGGTTCTGTGGTTCTGTGGTTCTGTGGTTCTGTGGTTCTGTAATTCTGTGGTTCTGTGGTTCTGTGGTTCTGTGGTTCTGTAATTCTGTGGTTCTGTGATTCTGTGGTTCTGTGGTTCTGTGATTCTGTGGTTCTGTGGTTCTGTGATTCTGTGGTTCTGTGGTTCTGTGATTCTGTGGTTCTGTGGTTCTGTGGTTCTGTGTTGGAACTCGATGAGAATCAAAGTAAACAGATCCTCCCTTCAGGCTGCAGCTGCTTTTAACCTTCAGGCTGCTGAAACATCGAGTTCAACCTGCAGCTGCTGTGACTGAAGACGACCTTTGATCAAACTGACTTCACGGTTGAGAAACGGGTCCAAACAGGTGAAAACAGGTGGAGCTCCACCTGTGATCAATCTGACAATCATTTTTCCACTAATCAGTTATGGATTAATTATGACTCACCGTCCTGGATCCTCCCTGCCAGAGCCTCTGAGCTGAAGCCGGCGAACACCACCGTGTGCACTGCGCCGATACGTGCACACGCCAACATGGCCGCCACCGCCAGCGGGGACACCGGCAGGTAAATGGCCACCCTGTCTCCCTTTTGGATGCCATGGCTCTTGAGGGTGTTGGCGAGGCGGCAGGTGGTTTCCAGCAGCTCTCTGACGGACAGATGACAGATAGTTAATAATTTTACTTCTATTTTAATTTATTTCTATTTTATGGTGTTTTTTCTTGTTCTGCTGTTCAAATAAAGTTTTTTTTTCACATTTTAAACATGTATATACCATAAATTCTCAAATAGCAGTCAGGTGATTTTTTCATCTCCTCTTCAGAGAAAACCAGGCCTTAATTTGGGGCAGGCTTATATTAGAGACAAGCCTTTATTTAAAATTTTTCATTCCAGTTTACAATTGGCTGATTAGTTCTTTGAACTTTCACCTTAAAAGCCTTGATCCCACACCTGGTAGGCATTTAATTTGAAATATCTGCAGGAAGTGTAATTTATTGGCTTAAGAGCCAAGAAGAAAGATGATTATTTAAATACTCATTTTTAATCAAGAATTTACAATAAATTTACTCTTCTTTTTTAAATACAGTTGTCATTTCTATAATTTTCGTTTCTTTTTTTAAGTAAAGCAAACTGAAAGAGGAAAATAAATGATTAAAAAACAGAGAATTTGCGATATAAGGCGTGTAATTCAGATGACGGGGAAATCTCTGTACAGATGGATGGATGTCGTTTTAATGGCCTTGCAGATATTTAATTTTGACTGTTAAACTTCATCAGCTGAATATCTGTGTTTTCCTCACATTGTTTTACATTTATGATGTGGAACTGACTGTCTGTGACACAGAGAACCTCCGTGTATTGATAAGATACAGGGCGGTATCGTCTGCGTAGAAGGAGAACATGAGGAACTTATTACCACTGAGCAGGTTTTCGTACCTGTAGGTGACCTTCACCTCAGTGCCGGGCTCGTCCCGCTCCCAGATCAGAGCCACTCGGTCCGGATGTTTCTCAACATGGACGTCCAGACAGTTCACTGACAGACAGACAGACAGACAGACAGACAGACACAGTGGGGCGTAAACACAAACTCATCACACACAAAAGTTTTTGGTCACTAAAAAGGTCAGTGTGCAACTTCTGATTTTAAAAACCTCAGATATAAAAAGTTTCTCAACTTGTAGAAGATCATTTCATCTTAAGATAAAACAATATATTGTTTTATTATATTTATTATATTATTATTGTATATTATATTGTTTGTAGCTACTCAGACTGAGAACAGAGATGATGATTCAATGCTCAAAATAAAAGGTGAACAATAAGACTTACAGGAAGGTCAGAGAGGGACAGGTCAAAACCAGAAACAGTCCAAACAGCAAACAAATACAACATGGACATGGAAAAATTCAAACTCCAAGAAAGATTCAAACAAACAAAAACACTGGGAACACAACAGAAACACGCTGAGACACTTAACAAAAAGGTGAAAGACAAACTGACAACAGAAAGAGGGACGCACACAGGAAACTAACAAATGACAGAGAAAACAGGCAGTGAAAGGATAAAGACAGGAAGTAAGGTCATAAAAGACATGATTCTTTCAAAATAAATCAGAAAATAACTAGACTGAAACCCCAAAACTACTGCAGCTCAGAACTAAAAGGATTAAAAAGAAAAATCATCTTTAATTATTAAGAATAGAACATAGATAAGACAGTCAGTCTCTCCACGACACTGTGATGCCGCCATCACAACAATTCATTGAAAAAATTCAACCAATCCCTGTGAATTCTGTACAACTTTGCAACTTTGTACATTTACTGAAACTTTTTCAGAACTGGACCAATCATCATGGCTTCCTGCAGCTCCACCAATCACAGCAGTCCCCTGAGTAAACATCATACACATTCTCAGACTCAGTGTTTTATTATTTTATTTTTTATTTTGTCACCAGTACTGAAAAGAACACAAAGTTAGTCTTTGTTCTGTATAATTACATATATATTATATGTTTTTCTGTTTGAGGTCATTTTACTTCTTTGTGTAAAATTTCCTGATGAATTTCTTCATTTAGAAATAAAGCAGATTTTGTTTGAATTTGAGGTTACTCAAAACAAACAAGACGTTTCTCACTGGAACAAAATTTGTGACTTTCTTTTTTTTAAATTTTCACTGTAATGCAAAGTAACTCATTATTATTTTTATTTCTATTTTTTGTCTAAATTGACTTGTTACGTCTCATTAGTGAACTGTGAGGATGTTTCTATAAATCACATGAGAACATTGATGTTCTTCTCTCTGCTCTACAGAAATGATCCTGTAATTATTAATAAAAAATCATTTTGTCCTGATGTGACCAACACATTGACACTCTGTCTTCACTGACTCTGTGATTGAACATTAATCCAAACTGGATTTCAGACTGAAGATCCTGTTTGTGTCTCACGCAGCAGATTTACAAAATATTAATTTATGTAACAAGAGAACAAAAAAATCCTCCTGCATGAGATCAGATACAATAAGAATCATCCAGCTGTGCTTATTGGAATATTATTGGATTATTATCAGACAGAAAAACAACACAGAACACAAAACACAGAAACCATCACCACACAGAGCTCTGACTGTCCCTGTGGACTGTCTGTCTCTCTGTCTGTCCATACCAGGGGTTCTCAAAGTGTGGTCCGCGGGACAGTAACAGCCCTCAGAAATATTTTGTACGGCCCCCGAACGTCATATTTTAATCATTTAATCACAATAAAACTCTCAGCTACTGCATCAGACTCATAGAAAGCTGCTGGTTGCCTAGCAACTGGTGACACCTCATGACTGTTAGCATCAATGTTAGCTAAAGTTAGCGACTTCAGTAGTTTAATATGGAGGTGAGATAGAAAACAGGCCTTTTTTCATTATTGAATAATCTGTCGATTATTTTCTCCATTAATCAATTAGTTGGTTCATAAAGTGTCAGAAAATGTTGATCAAAGTCCAAGATGACGTCCTCAAATGTCTCGTTTTGTCCTCAACTCAAAAATATTCAGTTTACTGTCAGAGAGGAAAGAAATCAGAAAATATTCACATTTAAAAAGCTGAAATCAGAGAATTTTGACTTTTTTTTCCTTAAAAATAACTCAGAATAATTAACTGATGAATTCATCGTGTCACAATCTCATCAGCTGTAAAAAAAGGTCCAAACATGTGGAGCGTTTGGAGTCTTTGGACTGATTTTTCAAGCCTTTCCTGTCACAATTATTTTCATTGTTGATCAAACTGTTGATTGATAATGATCAGAAAATAGGTTTGGACCTGTTTTTCAAAGACTGACCTATTTTCCAAGTTTTTTCTGTGACAGTTATTGTCATCATCAATTCATCTGTTGATCATTTTCTCCATTAATCAATAAGTTGTTTGGATATTTTATGGACTGAATCAAAATTGATTAATCTTTACAGTTAAATGATTTAAATATGACTGAAGACGGGCGTCACGGTGGTTCAGTGGTCAGCGCTGCCGCCTCTCAGCAAGAAGGTCCTGAGTTTGATCCTCCAGCTGGATCAGGGTCTTTCTGTGTGGAGTCTGCATGTTCTCCCCGTGTCTGCTTGGGTTCTCTCCGGGTTCTCTGGCTTCCTCCCACAGTCCAAAGACATGCATGCAGGTTAATTGGTGACTCTAAATTGTCTGTAGGTGTGAATGTGAGTGTCAGTGGTCGTCTGTCTCTATGTGTCAGTCCTGTGATGAACTGGCGACTTGTCCAGGGTGAACCCCGCCTCTCACCCAGTGTCAGCTGGGATAGACTCCACCCCCCACGACCCTTACGGAATAAGTGTTTACAGAAAATGAATGAATGAATGACTGAAGACATGAATCCTGCAGGACACACTTTGTTTGTTCAAGGTAGAATTGTCCGAGCTGTTCCTAAACGCATCACGAGTCAAATATCAACATTTAAGATAATAAGAAAATAAAAATAAAGTAAATCCAAACAGTTGAGTCTCTGCAGAGCGTCAGAAGTGAAGAGTGACAGAATTTAAGTTTATATGAGTCGATATATTTATCTTTTATAGGAAAATGTTGCAGATTATATCTTTTAATCTGATATAAAATAATAATTTCATATAAAATTGTGTATTTTTCCTTCAGGTTGTCGTTGGTGTTGCTCCTGTTAGCTTCCTGTATTAATGAATTATTTTGTTTCACTGTTGTTACTTCATGTTGTTTCACTGATGTTTTATTATAAATGTGTATTTTTTAAAACTTTTTAAAAAACAATATTTCATTTACTGATTGATGATGTAATTATTATTCGATATTTCAGAGTCACTATCAAACACTTTGTTTGAATATTATTCAATTATTTTTAGTTTAATAGAATTCATTAAACTTCTGCAATTTTATTAAAAAATAATAAATAATCAGATCAAATCTACTTTTCTTGGTCTCATCATTTTATTACTTTACCTTTAACTAAATATTCAGATTATTCAGAAAAAAATATGTTTATAAACATTTAATTTAATAAACATTCATTAATTATTTCATTAAATGTAAAAATAAATAATAAATATTAAACTTGACTTGTTGCAGATTCATCAGGTTTGTCCTTCTCAGCTTCTGTAGCGTCACAAAGTTACTGAAGTTTTGACTTTTTTTCCAATAATTTTCTCTTTTTCTTGTTTTATTTTAAAAAATCTTTATTTTGCTTTTTAAAAAAAAGAAAAGAAAAGAAGTTTTAGCTTTTTTATTTTACAAAATTTCAGTTTTGTATTTTAATTTAATCAAAATATAATTTTTCAAACATTTTCCAGCAGCGTCCTTCAGTCACATTAAAGAATCAATACAATAATACTATAGACAGATTATCGATAAGTGACGTCATGACGCGCGGTTTAAATTCAGTTTAATTCAAACTGATTTTAAATCTGATAGAAACCGATTCTTCCTGCTGCAGGAGGATTTATTGATCATAACCTCATTGTTTTCCTGACAGATTATTGATACGTTCATCGGACGCTTATTGATCAGGTATCAGGTCTCTCACCGGACACGTTGATCTTTCCTCCCAGGAACCAGCCGATGGTTCCGTTCCTCAGCTCGCAGTCCCGGACCCGGTGGAACGGTTCTACCCAGCGGAGCCGGTCCACGGCGGCGGAGCCCCAGAAGCGATCCGGATCAGAAAGGGAGAGTCGGTAGAGGTCCCGGTGGGACAGTCGAGACAGCTCGGAGTTCCAGGTCCCCGGAGGAGGCGGAGGAGACACGGAGGACAGGGTCCGGAGAGGAGCCGGTCCCTGCGGGATCCTGCAGCGGCCCAGGAGCGTCCTGAAGAGTCCGGAGGTCCCCCTGCAGTGAGCCGCCATGATAATCCTCACTCAGGTCCTCAGAGTCCAGAAGTGAGACTGTACCTGCTGCGTTCAAACTACACCTCTCTCTCTCTCTCTCTCTCTCTCTCTCTCTCTCTCTCTCTCTCTCAGGTGTGTTCAGGTGTCCGCAGGTACGGAGCAGTCACGTGACGTTTACACAGACACACAGAAAGAAAAATAAAATGGTTTTACTTTTAACAAACATTTAAGAAGTTTAAAAACTTTCATGTTACATTTATATGGAAGAACTTTAGTGTCAAAATAATCTGAACACTGGAGTCACGTGACAGAAATACACTCAGTGAAAAATGTATTTTATTTTATTTTATTTTTATATTTAACAAATATAATAAAAATATATAATAAAAAAAATCATTGTGGATTTTACAGAAGCTGAGAATCAGTTAATTATTTTATTATCTTGAAACAACAAAATAATCAACAGAGTTATAATGTTACTGAAGTGTTTTGGTAAATAAATTATATTATTAATGATTGTTATTATATTATCAACAAATTTTCTTTTTTCAGATTTCATTAAAAAAAATGTGTCTGCAGGTATGAAGGAACTTTAAAATCTACTTTACAAACAGTCACATGACTTTTTACACAAACACATATTCAGGTTTTCTCCTGTAAGTGACAGAAAATAAAATGTCTTTAATTTAACAAGAAGAACAAAGAACTCATAGTTTTACACAAACAAAAAATGCTGCACACTTCACATTTATTTTTTTCATAAAGGACATTTTTCCAGACATTATTTTCTTTCTTTATTATCATTATTTAATATCATGATAAATATATTGCAGAGTTTTTATCATTGATTTATTGAACTTTTGGTATCATTACAGCTCTAATAAAAAGTTAACAAAAGTTAAAACAGTTTAATTTTTCATTCTGACATTCTTTACTTCTGTAAATTTGTTGTCACAATGAAATTATAAAGTTATAGTTTGTCTATTTTTATTTCATACCCCAATTTTTTAATTGTTTTTTTTAACTATTTTTATTTGACAGAATCTCATTTAATTTTTGAAATTTTAAGGAAAATCTATATTAAAAAAAAACTTATATAACGTATATCATTTTTTTTTTCATCATATGATTTTTAACTTTTTGAATGTCGACTCCGTCTCGTTGAGTCGAGCAGAGAAACAGCGCCACCTGCTGGTTATGGAAACAAACATTCAGTCAGGTTTTATTTTGATGATTTTCTGGTTAAAATTTGCACTAAATTTAGGTGTAAATGTACGGAAGCCTCTTTGCATCAACATGATGCAACAAAAATCCTGTAAAATCCCAAAATACTAACTTAATATCTGAAATAATAGTTTCCTGTTTTTTCATCACTCTGGAATAAATGAGCCTCCAGAGAAAAGAAGTAAAGTTTACAGAGAAAATCTCCTGAATCACCTGCAAACTGAAAAAAATGTTTTGTAAATAAATATTTTTTTAATCACAAACAGATAAATTTACTTTATAAAACTCAGTTGATGTCTTAAGTCTGAAAATGTTTTTTTTTAAAGACTAAAACTGTGATCAAAGTGGGCGTCACGGTGGTTCGGTGGTCAGCCTCACAGCAAGACGGAGTTTGCATGTTCTCCCCGTGTCTGCGTGGGTTCTCTCCGGGTTCTCTGGCTTCCTCCCACAGTCCACAGACATGCATGCAGGTTAATTGGTGACTCTAAATTGTCTGTAGGTGTGAATGTGAGTGTCAGTGGTCGTCTGTCTCTATGTGTCAGTCCTGTGATGAACTGGTGACTTGTCCAGGGTGAACCCCGCCTCTCACCCAGTGTCAGCTGGGATAGACTCCACCCCCCATGACCCTTACGGAACAAGCGTTTACAGTAAATGAATGAATGAATGAATGAATGAATGAATGTGATCAAAGTGTCTCTTTAAACAGAAAAACTTCAGATTTAAACTAAAGATCAACTGAAGTTCAGTTTTAATCTGCTCTGCCTGCTGCTGCCCCCTGCAGGCCGACTGATGAACTGAGGATCAAACACATCACTTTTATACCAATTCATATTAAATTATCACAGTTTTTATGCTCATTATATTTTCTCATCTTGACCATATCAGGTAAAATAATAAGTTTTATTATTTTTCATGTGACTTTTCTTCTTTAGTTTGTTTCAGCTCACTTTTCTACACATTTTACTTCACATGTTTTATATTTCACTTTATATTTATTACTCCTTTGTTTTCTCTTCTATCCATTTAAATTTTGGAGCAACCAGACACAAGAATTTACTTTGTGATGAAGAAACTTTGATCTGATCTCGACGCTCGAGTGGAGTCGTCTTCATTCTGTGCAAAAAGCAAAAACTATTATTTTATTTCTTTATCTGAAAAGTGAGACAGTGATTCATTATGAAATTGAAGTAATAACACTTTCAAACACTTTTCAAACCTTGAAAACATTAATATTCAAGTGTTTTCCAGGATTTCCAGCGCCTGGAAGAACCCTGAAGTTTTATCATCTTTTTATTTCCACAGTCAAGAAATTAAGAAATTAATTAGTCTGTGTGTAATAATTCAACTGTCTGCAAAAGATACAGCATTTATATTCACACCGATAAATATCTAATTAATAAATACAGAATAATGAACTAATATAACTAATAAATAGATATTTTTATACCATGATGCACATTTTGTAGATAATTCCTCTGTTTTATTATTATATTTTTGTCTTTATACATACACTTATTGTATATATTTTCTTCTATCATTATTATTATTTTGTTATTATATTTATTATTATTAGTTTTTGTATATTTTGTCCATATTTTTACATACCTCTTTTATATTGTCTAATAATTTCTCTCTGCTCATATATTTTCTTTGAATGGGAGCATCTGTGATCAATTTTTGGATTCTGAAAACAATATAAAAAATATATGTTGACCTAAAACATTCATATAAATTAATAAAAAACAAAGATAAACATTAAAGACGACAGGAGCAACAATAAACAGAGAGATTTTCTGATATTAATGTTTTAATAAATCTGTTTGTTTTCAGATTTGAACCCTTTAAGTAGATTAATTTAGTTCAGCAGGATCAGATTATTTGATGTTTGTTTGCTGATGTTCAACCTGCAGCTGGAAACACATTCAGTAATCACATTACTGCAGTGAAGTATCCCAGTACTGCACTTTTACCTGTAATGCAGCAGTTTTACTTATTTGTACTTTTACTGCAGTAAATGATGTGAATACTGAGACCTGCAGCCTCCTCAACATGAGGATAGATCAGACGATGCTCTGTGTGTGTGTGTGTGTGTGTGTGTGTGTGTGTGTGTGTGTGTGTGTGTGTGTGTGTTTGTTGCAGCCCAGAGGTCAGATTAAAGGATGTATACAACAGTTAATCCCACTTTTGTGTTTGTACAATAGATTTAATCACCTTTATGAGTCCTAACGATCCTCCATTAATCTGCTGATTGACGACAAACATCAAACACCACAGAGCCGATCAGCTGATCGACAAAACAACCTCTTTGTTTCTCTGTTAAAGGGACAATCCACCAAATTCACTTGTTATCATCTAAGCGTCACTCCAGTGTTTTTCAACCTGTTTTCTCTTTTTTGTTTGTATCTCAGTGAAATTTGCTCATATGTGTTTTTTTAAATGCACAAACAAGCGACTGACCCGTTGGATAAAAAAGCCAGATGTTAGCAGGTTTTAGCAGGTTTTTGTTCAGTGTAACAGAGGTTTAGGAGTCTGACAAACATGATGAAAGGTTCCTTACAGAGACAAAACTGATAAAGAAGAAGATCCTTTTAGTTTCACCACAAACAATTTATCACTCCGTTCAAAACAAACTCCAATTACAAAACTATCAGTTTAACATCATCTTCATTCAAACTGGACAGAAACCAAATAAAACTTAACATAACTGAATGTGTTTTTGTTATCAGTCAAAAGAAAATTATTTGCCATTTATTTTAATGATCACTGAATGGTTTTCACGTCAGTCTCAGCTTCTTAAATGTGACGATTATCTGCTTTGAAGACGTCACTTTGGGTTCTGAGAAACTGTTTTTTTATTTTTTACATTTAAAACATCAGGAGAAGAGCAAGAAGGTCAGACATCAGAGAAACGGCACGTCGAGTCTGAATATTTCTTACATCAAATCCAATCCATCCATTAGTCCGTTTCTCAAATTGTCAAGAAATGTGAGAATTTGTTGAATAAGAAAAAGTAAACTTAAAAAATGAGCAAAAGAAAATTGAAAATGAGAAAACAATGAAAAAAAGAAGCTTTGTAGTTGAAAAACTACTGATGATTAATAGATTGTTTGCTTTTTAGGTTCCAGTCTCCAGTCTGTTACTCTTCACTGAACTTAAAGTACGTTTCATTTACTTCATGATTTATTTGCTGAGTCTGTTTCCATTTGAACTTGATTTTGCTTTTATTCATTAAATAGCTTTTCAACCTCAGCTAAGCATAAAAATTGGGTTTCAAGAGATTTTTCAAACTTTTGGCATTTTCTAATGTGCAAATTCAAAATGCTCATAAAAACATTTGAAAATAGAGTCCAGGTTAAAAAAAATACCAAACTTACCTTTTGACTTCTCATGTCACATATGAAAAGAAAGTTCAGCTGTCCACATACTTTTGGCCTTATAGAATAAGTGAAGAGTGTGATGTCAGAGGTCAGAGGTCAGAGGTGAGCGTCTGCCTCTGCTGCTGTGTCTGCTTCAGGTGAGCTTTGGTCTGCAGGTGAGCCTTGAGGAAGGTGAGCAGCCTGAAGTGTTTCCCGCAGGCGGAGCAGCTGTAGGGTGTCTCTCCGCTGTGAATGCTGCGGTGCCTCATGAAGCTGGTGGCCAGGTTGAAGGTCTTGGAGCAGAGGGAGCACCTGTAGGGTTTCTCCCCAGTGTGAGTGTACCTGTGGTCCCTGAGCTGTTCCTTCAGACGGTAACTCTTCCCACACACGTCACAGTGGAACGGTTTCTCCCCCGTGTGGCTCCGCTCGTGGAGTTTGAACTGAGACAGGTACGGGAACTTCTTACCACACACCTGCACAGGTGGGAAGTAATGAAGTACAAATACTTAGCTACTGTACTTCAGTAGAGTTTTCAGGTATCTGTACTTTACTTGAGAATTTATTTTTCTGACAACTTTTTACTTTTACTCGTTACACTGAACACAAATATCTGAACTTTCTACTCTTTACATTTTCAAAACAGGTTTGTTACGGAACAAGACAAAAACATCGTAAGATGTATCAAGATGAAAATGACACAAGACGACACAATGAGATGAAAACAATGTAAAAGACACAAAAAAGATGTAACAAGACAAAATGAGTTATCAAGACAAAAAAACATTTAAAAAGACAAGACGAAAATGAAGTAAAAGACAAAACGATGCAACAAAAAAGATGCAACAAGACATAACAAGATGGAAATGACAAAAAAGACATAACAAAACAAAAACAATGTAACAGAAAAAATAATAATAATAATAAGATGAAAATAATGTGGCAAGACTAAAAGGACATAATGAGACAAGACATAAGAATGTGAGACAGACAGAGACGGAAACTCTGGTAGAGAAAAAGATTCAATTATCTTTGCACAGAAACAGTCAGTAGAAATGTCCTTCAGAGGACGACCTTTTACTTTTATACTCTGAGGACTTTTCAGAGCCTGAACTTTTTCACTTTTACTGCAGTAAACAGGTTGAATCAGTACTTCTACTTTTACTCTACTACAGTACTGACTGAGTGGACTTTCACCACCTGTCCTCACCTGGCAGGTGATGATGGAGTCGTCGGCGGGCAGCTCGGCGGCGGGCAGCTCGTGCGAGTGTTTGCTGATGACGTGGTTCTTCAGGCAGCGGTAACTCTTGCCACAGACAGAGCAGAGCTGCCTCTCTCCGCTGTGGATCGTCTGGTGGCTGCGCAGGTTTCCCGCCTGTTTGAAGCTCTTCCCACAGGTGTTGCAGCGGTGTGGACGGACCTCCTCGTGCACCTGTTTGTGGCGTGTTAGGTGGCAGGCGCGGTAGAAGCTCTTGCCACAGACATCACAGACGAATGTCTTGTCAAAGTGGGTCATGCGGTGCTTCTTCAGCACGCTGATGCAGGAGTAACCTTTCCCACAGATGTCACAGTGGCATGTTTTCTCTCCAGTGTGACGCGCCTTCACGTGCAGGTCGCGGTGGATTTTACGGTGGAATCTCTTGGGGCAGTAGTCGCAGGAGTATGGGAGCAGCCCGTGCTCTTTGATCTCGTGTTCACGCAGTCTCAGGATGCCGGTGAACGACACGCCGCACACCGAGCACAGGTGATGAGACTTCTTCTCGTGGTCAGACAGCCGCTCTGCGTTTGGAAACAACATCCCGCACTGTGAGCAGCGCTGGTGAGTTTCTGTCGTCTCTGCAGGTCGAGACGTGCTGCTGCCTTTTTTACGCCGGCTGTGGTGCTGTTTCCTGCTGCGTCCAGCAGAGACTCTGTCCTCCGTTGCAGAGGCTGCGCCGGGCGGTGGAGAGGACGATCGAGCGTACTCGTGATCTGGGAAATCAGCCTGCAGGGGAGGGGAGGAGGAGGAGGAGGAGGAGGAGGAGGA